>ML682036.1:4368398-4408124 GCA_007922195.1 Podocnemis expansa
GCTCGCCCCCCCTCCCAGCCCCCACAAACTTACCTCCAGGCTGGACTCAAGGCAGGCCCAGCCCTAACTCCTGGGCCAGAGAAACTCTACGGAGCGTGCCCAGATTTTCTGGGCATGCTCCGTTAGAGCTTTTCTGGGCGGGAGTTTTCAAAACTCCCTGCTTCACAGGAGCTCCCTTGAAGCAGTCTGACTGCCGGCAGTGCGCTGCCGGCTGCCTTCCCTGCGCTGGTGGCTGCGGCGGGTTGCGCTGCAGCACGCCAGCGCAGCTTAGAGGGAACATTGAGTCCACACTGTGTTATTCCGATATAATGGTTGTGATCTAAGTGTTGTTTTGATTTTAAATGGGGTTTTATTGAATCATTCTAACTTTTCTTGTTTTGAAATGACGGAGCTCGTCATTTTGAAACAAGAAAATGTTGTGTGGACCAAAGCTTTTAAAAATCGAAATAACCAGTGTTATTTTGGTGTAAAACCTATGTGTGGACATACCCTAACTGAATTATGCACAAGGCATGAATTCTTCCTTCAGCCCAGAATAGCAGGGGGTTGGGGTAGGGGGGAATTAGCATCCCAGGGGTGAACAGAGCTGGAGCCAGACTGAGGAACATATTGAGTGTCCTAGGACCCACAGCTGCTGACTTCAGTGGGAGGTGAGGTTGCTAGGGTTGCCATGCCACCTGTCTCTTATTATAAGGGAGGTTCCTTATTTTTTTCATCTCTGTACCACAAGATCAGGAGCTGCTGAGTGCTCCAAAAAGCAACAGCAAATACCCTGATGTATGTAGGTGAGCAGCAGTGGGGTGAGTGCTAAGGAAACAGTCCTTTAGATCTGAAATACAATGTTGGCAATCCTTGCTTTTGTTAGAGATTGGAGTTAAGTTTCAAAACAAATCCTTCTGCATCCTATGGGAACACTGAGTAGGTGGAAAACTGCCACTGTGATTTCTGAAACAGGAAGAAATGCTATAAGCAGATAATGGGGTGGCTTGGTTAAAACAAGGAAGAGCAGTTTTAGTCTAGTAGGTTTCCCTGTTGGTTCCAAAGGCCTTTGTATTCTGTCACAGACTGATGTTTGTAACCTTGTATTTTTCAAGAAAACACACCTGTCTTGTACTTGAGCTGCACAGGACTGTCAGAAAGGGATATTTAATTAAAAGGCAAAAAAATAAAAAAAGGGCCAGATTGATTTGGACAGAACATTGTTAAGCTATCAACTCTGGTGACTCCACTACCACTGTCACTCACTCCTGCACTCCTAATTCGAGGTTTGTCCATGCGGGGACACTCAGGAAAGTTAATTCAAATTCACTAAGACCCAGATGTAGATTAAAAGTGGATTGGTTAAACTGCACTAAACGCCAGACATGCTAATTCAAAATTAAAGTGACCTTGACTTAAGCTAAACTTAGGTAAAGCTACTTCAAATCTGAATGAGTATGTCCACACAGTGGTTTAATGCAGTTTAGCTAAGGGCTTAGCTACACAATGCCGCAATGTGTGCTATGGGGTGTGTCAAGCTACCTGAAAGACCAAAAGTATACATGAAAGAATAAGAGAGGGTATATTAAATTAGCTGCAGTCTCACTGCCACTTCAAAATTCTTTCTGGCTCCTTTTAACCAGTATAGATTCCCTTCAGATCATTTGGACATTGATAAACAGATACAACAGGTTTAAGGAAAAGAAGCAAGGAGTACTGTGGCACTTAAAGACTACCAGAGGTGTAAGGAGTTGATCTCTGAGCTCCTGTGAGCTAGGCTGCCTCCCAGTATCTCTGACATTAGGCACCAGCATGGGAGGTGCAGCAGATCCAGGAAGGAAGTGGCATGATAACCAGGATAGCCCCCAAAGGGGCAAGACTCTAACAAAGCCTTAGCCAAGCTAGTATGATGGATGTGTGCAATTACAACAAACAGCAAATGGAGCAAAGCTAAGTGACTAAATGCACAAGAAAAAGCTGGGAGTCAGAGATCCTTAAGCATCCTTAAAGGGACATAACAGATAATTTAAATAGGGTTTTCTTTTTAATTTGT
Source organism: Podocnemis expansa (assembly GCA_007922195.1). Taxonomy (NCBI): domain Eukaryota; kingdom Metazoa; phylum Chordata; order Testudines; family Podocnemididae; genus Podocnemis; species Podocnemis expansa. Next base: position 4,370,431 of record ML682036.1, read on the forward strand.
ATCAGTTACACCTGACATAAAAACTGTAAAATAAATAAATAGAATTTTTTTTAAACTGCTTTGTTTCCTGTCTGTGTTTCAGTCAGCTTGAGAAATGGAACTATATGCACTGGCTTCAGTTTTTGTGTTATTCTTGCATTTATAGTCACACTGGGTGGAAGCAAAAGCACTTTGAGTTTCTGCCACTTCCTGGACTCCCTAAATTAAGAACAAGAAAACACCTCACAAAACCATTTCACTTCATATTAGGATTTATAACCAGTCTGCAGGGCCAGAATAATGCAGGTGAGAGGAAACCCATTAAGCAGTCAGCTTGATGAACATTTCTTATCTGACAGAAACACTGTTTTTCACCTTTGCTGTTGACCAATCCCTAGAGACAGAATTTAAAAATATAATTTTCAGTGTATTTACCAGGGATGGCCAAACTTACAGAACTCAAGAGTCACACAAGTTGATTATTAAACCTTCGAGAGCCTCACTGAGGCATATAACCACATATTTTTACCTACTCCAAAATTACTAAGCTTAAAATTCATTGCGCACTTTAATTTTATTCTAAAAATAGGGCAAATATTGATCCTACTGATGTCAGATTCTACTAATTATTTAAGGTTACCATGAAACTAGGCCTATATGGTAAAAACTTAGCTGTCGCTAGATGTAGAACACTACAGGCTAGTGGCAATTTTTTTTTAAAATCTGGGCAGTAACTTGTCAAAGCAGTAGGTAAAAGCTCTCTTAGATGCTGATCTCTAAGTATTGCACAATGTTTTGAATTTTATTGTGGAATATAATGATTCACAGCAGTAAGTTGTGTCAAAAATTGAAAGTAATCTATGTTCAGTTTTAAACATTTCTCCTTTGTATTTTCATTTCTTAGTATTCCCCATCATGTTTAGGACTTGTAAAACATGATTTTATTTTAACAACAAGTAAGCTGCATTAGGGCCTATGAGAAAATCTAAACGTGCTACGGCTTCTCTGACCATGTTACGCTTCCCAGCCCCACCCCCCTTGCCACTTCTCTGACATCTCTTATCAGTGCTCTCCCGGACCATACCACACATTAACATCTAGATGAACTTTTGATGTACCAGTGTAAACTGTCTGTAAATGGTGCTAATGCAGCTAATTACCTGTGGTGCCCAGGAGGTGAAGGTTTTACTTCAAAGGACAATATACATTACTATTCTCTTGTTAAGTACCTGAGAACTGTCATCAAACCCCACGTGAAGAAATGACCTGCAAATGTCCACCTTGCTACAACTATAAAAGGGAGTAAGGAGCATAATTCCTTTATCTCACATCTGTCCAAGCTTCTCAGGGAAAGTTTGGGCTGCAGCAATGAGATCCCCGCTGATGCTGGCCTGGAAACCTCCCTGCTAATACTTGTGGGAGAATTAGAACCAACTCTACACCTGGACTATTTGGTCTCTATTCCTTAAAACTGGATTTCTAACAACTGAACCTGTGACACAAGGACTTATCTTCTATGGACTCTAAATCATTTGCATGTATGTGATCCACTTTGACCCTATAACATCTCTCATTTAGTTTCTTTTCTTTTTATATTAAACCTTTAGTTGTAGTTACTAAAGGATTGGCTGGCAATGTGGTATTTTGGGTAAGATCCAAGCCTATATTGTTCTGTGTACTGTGGCTGACCCTTTGGGGTCGGGAGAACCTATTTCTTAAAGAGACCCAGTGGCTAGAGGGGACCATAGGAACTGATGTGCAGTAAGGAGGCTGTTTCTGTTTTGTTATGCTTGGTGATGACCAGAGTGGGGGAATCAGAAGCATGTTTTGTTACAGACTGGGAGACTGGTTTATGTACCACTTGTCAGTGGTTTGTGTGTTTGGACCCTGGTTTTGCAGCTTGCCCTGATTTTGGCACATTCAGAAGGTTATCCCAGGAGGCCTGGGTCACATACCACACACAAGCAATCCTTATAACTCCTGTGTCCCCTCAATTCATTATCTGTCATTTGGCACAAAGAAGCTCTTGGGTGGCAGTGTAGAAAAGTTAGTTAACATGGGTGAAATGGGGAAGATTTCTGGGGATGTAGATGCAGGAGAGACTTCTTCTGTCAGTTGTGCCTAACCTTGTGGAAATCAGAGGATTTCCAGGAATTGGTTGGCCTGTGTTGGAAAATGGTTCAGCAACATTCTCCAAACCCAGCAGTGAACTTAGAATGAAGAGAAGGGAATGATGGGGATTACTCCTGAAGTAGTTCTTGGGTTTTAATCAGTATATAGTGGATCCTATAATCAGGCTGTTAAACACAGGGGTTTTTTTTTTCTTTTTTCCCCTAGCTGTCAAAGCAGCACAGGCTGCAATTGTGTAGTCTGAGAGCTAATATCACCAGACAAGTTTGCATAGCTGCTGGCCTGGAGCAGCCAATCATGGAAGAGTTGATCCTCTGGGAGTTGAAGGTTAAAGTGTTCTTCATTGAGTATTATTTTCCCAATAAGCATGTTTCTCATTTGCAGATACTGTTGTATTGCCACATCCATGCAATGTTCCCTCTAAGCTGATGATGCAGCTGAGCAAGTTATGGTATTTACTGAGCAGTAATTTATGAGGCCTGGGCAACAGTTTTTTGGTGCTGAAAGTATCAGCATGCCTAAGTGCCTTAATTCAAAAGTAATTCATAGATGTCTTTTCATTCAAACTTCAATAAAAATGTTAAATTGAAGTACTGTAGTTTTATTCATTTACTAAACAAATATGAGACAATGACACTTGCTGCCTGTCTAGCCTCTATCATCATCTACACCACTCAGTTTTTGCTGCCTGTCTTTGTCAGATTTCCAGAATACATATATAGACAAAGTGGGATTTTCTCCCATAAAAGCTCATGCAAAAAATAAATCTGTTAGTCTTTAAGTGCCACAAGACTCCTTGGGTTTTTTTGCTTTACTAGACTAACACGGCTGCCCCTTTGGAATTTAAGTCCCTGTTGTGCTGCCCAACTGGGGTAAAAGGGATTCAAAGTGGATCAGGCCCTAAATGTCCAAAACGTAGATTGAAATTAAGTAGGTAGCTTCAGACTTGATCATGAGACTGACATGTTGAGGGGATTGTATTTAATATCTTGCTATCAACCTTGAAAAAATACACCTATTCTGCCCTCAGTAAACATATTAAATTACCATGCATTGCAAATCACAATCACTAGGTAGCAACTGCTTCCCAGACTCCCTCAGGGCAACACCTTAAGTAAAGTTATCTGAGAAATTAAAAACTTTTAAAGGTGGCAAGGGCAGAAAACATGTTTCAAGACAGTTTCTCACAGTATCACATCTCTGTAACCAGGGCCATCTTTTGTGCCTAAAGAATTTGCATCAAATAGAGCTAGGTTACAGTCTGTTACATTATCATGCCCAAAAGCTAAAAATGGGACAACAATCCCCTCAGTGAATGGCAAAAAATTGATTAGGCATACAGAAAAATTTAAACATTGTGAGTATCTTCCTTTAATATAAAGTGTCTCTAACATCTCAGTTTTGGAGTTTATGGGGTTTTTTTTATCCAAATCATTTTCAACAATAAAAGGGAGGCTATAATTAGTATGCCTGGAGTGTAAATACTCTCAGAACTAAAATAAGCAAACTGAGGCATAATTGAGATTTGTGTGTCTGGTAGTGGAATATAATAAAGGGAGTTTAATAATTTTTAATTTTTGACAGTTAAAGCAATCCTAATCAAAGCTGCAAGAAGCAAGAGCATAAATGGATTTGTGAAAGAAAATTATTATTTTTCTAACAAATTTTTGGGGAAATAGAAATACAAAGTCTTTTTTTTTTTTTTTTTTAAATTATTGCACTGCTGGCAATATTTTTTTCCTTCTGCCTTAAATGACTTTTTATCTTTTCAGTTTTTCATTTCATTTTCTTAATCATTAGGATTTGTTTCCTTCCATCACAGGAGTCTATACAAAGTTACATTGTAAAGCCCCACCTTGACAAACTGATTGCATTAGAATCTCTCACAGAAAAGAAATCTAAAATTAACCCAACTTGTTTTTGCTTATTTTAAAGGATTGCTTTTCTTTTAGGAGCTTTTGTATATTCAAGCCTTTTAGCAAGTGAAAAGCAGAGCATTCACCCTTGATAGAGATGCTAAATGGCTCAAAACAATTTTGCTGGGTCTTTCAAGGCCCAAGTCCTCCTCCAGCTCCAGCCTGGCTCCTTTGCCTGCAGCCCAGCTCCCATCCCCTGCCCCCACAGAGAGCCCTGCCTCCCTGCAGCCACTGCATGGCTGCCTTTGGGAGCCCCACAACTTAGCCTTGCCATCTCTCAGGGTCCCCCCTCTTGCCCAGGCTAAGGGCTGCTTACCTCCTGGGGCCCACACAGGCCCCAAAGATGCCACCACCACTGCACTAGCAGTCTGGTGCAGAGGAGCAGGAGAGATTTAAATTTCCCTCCCCCTCTGCTCCTTCCCTGGCTACATGCAGGAAGGCAGAGGGAGGGGCCGTCACTCTCACTGCTCCAGCAGGCAGCCTCTGCATGAGCCTGTGCAGAGCTGAGATGACAGACACACGGGGCTCCTCCGGGCTGCCTGCCCTGCGCTGCGCTGGCCCACGTGTTGCCTGCGCTGGTGAGGGGGGACCACTGCGTCCCTGCCCACTAGCGCAGCTTACAGGGAACATTGCATGTGTTGGGCAGCTTTCCAAGTATTTGAAGATTTCTGTTTATCAGAGCCAGAACTGGCAAAGACGGTGCTCTGTGCAAGAAGCCCTGGACGCGCCCTCCCTCCCCAGGGCCTGGTCCAGGCTCAGCAGGCAGAAGTCCCCAGCAGGGCCTGTGGCAGGGACTCCTGGGTTTCCCCGCTGCCCGGCAAGAACAGTCAATGCCGGATGGGAGAGTGCCTTTCCCCACTGCCCGGCAAGTGCAGCCAGCACTGGGAGGGAGGGTGCCTTCACTGGCAGTGCTTGCCGGGCAGCGGGGAGAGGCACCCTCCGGCCTGGCACTTGCCAGGCAGCAGGAAGATTCACCTTCTGGGCTGGCGCTGGCCATGCTTGCTGGGTGGTGGGGGAGAGGCACCCTCTGGCCCAGCGCGGGCCACATGTGCTGGGTGGTGGGGAGAGGTACCCTCCGGCCTAGTGCTGGCCGCACTTGCGAGGCAGCACGGCCAGAGCCAAATGGGAGTTCCCTTCCACGACTGCAGCCAGAGCTGGGCAGGAGTTCCCTTCCCCGGCTCCCCGAGAAATGTGCCTTTAAGGCACATTCCTCTTCAGGGCAAGAAAGGGTCTAGCGCCCTTTCAAACTGGCATCTGGGGCCATACCCCTTTCGCCCCACCGTAGTTAGAGCCCTGCTGTTTATTATTAAGTTCTACATACTTCTGGCCTGGAAAAAGAGCGTGCTCATTTCTCCAGAAAACAGAGAAATCACATTTGTAATCTGCTGAAGAAAAAGGGAAATTACCAGAACAATAGCTGGCATCTTTCTAAGCCCACTGGACCAGTGGTACCAATGTAAACCTAAAAGTAACATTTGAAATAAAATCTACACATAATCTTTATCAGTATGAATTTGATTTTTGTATGGCAAGTTTGGGGTAAGAGTTCCAGATGTTGGTCTGGAAAAGTTGGTAATGAACCACCATAGTATTACTCAATGTTCTGTAGAAATCTAGCAAAAGAGAATAAATGGGGAAAGAATAAAATGTCAGCCCCCACAATGTGTTTTCAAAAGGATTTTTATTTTAATATCTTTTCATTCTTTTGTTTTAAGGAAGGAGGACATGTTAAATGGATATGATTGGATTACAGTGGAGTTTAAAAAGTTCTAAATTACAAAACCTTATGTTATTAAAAACAGTTTCAGTTAACAATACAAGTAGGCTGGTCAACATCTTTTTTTTGCTTTGTATGTCACACATCAGCAAAATAATTAAATGTTTGGGTTAGAAGCATCTCAAAATCTTAAAATAACTTTCTCTGGAATGCTTTGTTATTTAATGGGTATACACCTATTTACCTTCATTCAGTTTAGGTTTTGTAAGCGAAAGCTCCACTAAACAAAAACAAACAAACAAACAAACAGTGCCTTTCTGTAAGGGATACCATCAATAGACAATTAATTTAAAGTGATTTAAATTAATTTTGGATAATGCAGCTGTTCCCGGATCTCCAGTTTTTGTGGTTTTAGGATTGATCTGTTGGACAAGGGTGTCTTTTCTGTTTTTGCTGTAAGAGGCCCATATAAAGGGGAAACATTGTGAAAGGGAGCATGATCTTGGCTAGACAGGAAGTTCAGTCAAATGCACCAAATAACATTTTTTTTGTTTTGTTTAATATTTCTGTTTCAGTAATTCAAATGTTAAGACCAGGAGATATCACTAACTAGCCTGAGCAGATGAAACTCAATGCTGATAAGTGCAGAATTTAAGCAGCAGCTGTCAGTGTGCAGCAGCAGTCTACCAGAATATCAGGCGCTATTAGGAAAGGGATAGAAAATCAGAGAGACAATGGTGTAATGCCGCTATATAAAGTCATGGTGCTTCTGCAGTTTGAATACTATGTCCAATACTGGTTGCCCTATCTCAAAAAGGATATGGTAGAATTGTAACGAGTTCAGAGAATGACAACAAAGATAGTCAAGAATATGGAACAGCTTCTGTGTGAAGAGAGACTGAAAATATTAGGATTGTTTAGTTTAGAAATGAAATGATTAAGAGGGGCTATTATAGAGGTCTATATAGTTGGAAATAGTGAACAGAAAAGTGCTTTTTGCCCTTTCCCCAGTACAAACCCCAGGGGTCACCCTACAAAATTAATGGGCTGTGGGTTTAATACAAACAAGAGGAAGTACTTTTTCACAGAGTGCACAATTAACCTGTTGAACTCATTGCCATTAGATGCTGTAATGGTCAAAAGTGTAACTGAGTTCAAAAAAGAGCTAAATAAGTTAACGGTGGGATAGGTCTATCAATGGCTACTGGCCGAGAAGGTCAGGTATGGAGTTTAATGATGAGGGTAGTCCTAAATCTCTGATGGGAGGGGAACATAGGCTGCCTGCTTCTCTAGTGTTGGCCACTATGGGAGACGGTGTACAGGGTGCATTTAGCCAGGCTGGCCACTACTACTGAACCTACTTACAGGGAAGTGGGAGTCAGCTGAGCAACTGGTCAAAAGCTGGAATGAGGACCAGCTGTTGAACCTGGGAGAGTTATGAAAGCTCCTAGGAAGAGGCAGCTAAGGAAAAGGAGGGACTAGTAGCCAGACCAGGGGAAATCCCAGTGTGAGATGGCTAAGCACCCAGCTGCTTCAGGGTGAAAGCTGTAGGACCCCAGTGACTATGTGGAAGCTTGCATATTTAAACAATGGTGCGAAATCCACTATGAATAAGGCATACTCGTGGAGCACAAAGTGAGGTCTGAATTTGGTTTATGGGGCCGAGGGCCTGAACAACAAGAGGACTGAGCCTGAATCACTTGTAGAGAGGATACTAGGCTAGCTGGCCTCACTCAGTAAGACAGTTCTGCTAAGTTCTGCACAAGACAGGGTGCTTGTAGCCCATCCACTAATTACTACAAGCCCAGATCTGCTGCTAGCCCTTGTGATTTTTCTCATGTACCTCCCAGTCCCCATGTGTGGTGGCTTTTATTTTAAAAGCTGCACCTGCTAGTCATGAGATTTACATGAAAACATCTTTACTTCATTAGTAAGAGAGCTGTTTCTCACTCTCTTAATTGTGAAGGAATCCTTAAGAATACAAACTGTAAAGACTCACCAACAAGAAGATAAATATAAAAAGCAGCTGTTTGCGGTTTGTTTGTTTGCTTGTTTTTAATCATGCCCTTGCAGTGTGACTCATGATTTTTTGAATGGCTGTAGTTGACAGCACAGGTTAGGTGGTTGAATTACAGAAATGTGTCATTGCCAGTTTGAGAACAACATGAGGTATTGTTGGAGCAGGGAGTAGTGGTCAGCACTCTTCTGGGTTTTATTTATAGTTCTGCCAATGCTGGAGATACCTCTGCAGGATGGTATCTTCATCTGCTAACAGGTTTAAGATTCACATCGTATTGTGGGCATAGCTGATGTTAAAATGCTTCATGTTTCACACTTAAAGGTGCTACAGGAGCAGTGTTCCCTCTAATTACTTGTAGGCTGTGTGTGCAATTTCTTTGTGTGCGCAAAAACATTTCTTTGTGAGCACCAGTATTAGCACTATTGAATTTTTTTGTGCACACTTTAATTCATTGTGTGCGCAGACTTTATGACCTGTGTGCGTGCGCGCACACGCACAGCTTAGAGGGAACAGTGTACAGGAGTGCTGAGTCTTAGGCTATGTCCACCCGTTGCTTTTAATTTGAAACAACGACTGTTGTTTTGATTTTTAAAAAGTCATGTCTGAATGACATTTCATTATTTCAAAATGATGAGTCCTGTCATTTTGAAACAACAAACCTTATTTTGAAACAGTAAAACCTAATAAGAAATCCAAATAGCCGTTAAATCGAAACGGTTACTTCAAAATAACACCGTTCAGACGTGTTATTTTGAAATAATCATTATTTCGATTTAACACTTTTGCCCTTCTCCTTCCCAGGGTGTCTTCCTTCTTCTATATATTGGGTGAGGGCATGGCCCTTCTAGGGGGCCATCTTGCCACACCTCCCATAGTGCCCCTCTCCTGAATCAAAATAGCAAGTCCTGTGTCTGGACTTGCTATTTTGATTTGGTGTTTTTGCTTAATTTGATTTAAATTAAATCAATTTAATAATTTTATTTTGAATTAACTTATTTCGATTTAACTTAAATGGAATTAAGCTTATACGTGTGGACATAGCCATACTGTTTTCTGGGCTGCTCTACAAAAGGCAAGGAAGAGTGCTTGCATTATTTCCTGCTGTTTTTTTATACTCATCTGTTCATACTGGAAATAAATATAAAAGAACAAATTGACACTTTCAGAACTAAGTCATAAGAAAGTGTTACATACAGATTGCGTCACTTGGAGAATATACTCAATACAATGGGCTATTGCTTCACTCATTTCAGTGGGTGGGTTTATTTTTTGAACAGTAAAGAGCTTGTTTTCAGGTGAGACTTGGAATTTTGGTAAACAGTTCACTAAAAGTTTCAAAGGTGAGGACATCTGCTTGTTTGTACATGCAAATCAGTTAATTTCATTGTCAAATACAGAACTAGATACATAGGGTATGTCTACACTGAAATTTTTTTTCAGAATAAGGAGGCTTATTTCAAAAAAGCTTTTTACCAGTCCATGCAGGCATTTTGTTATTTCAAAATAAGCACATCATTATTTTGAAAAAATGAAGCATTATTTTAAATTAACTAAACCAGCTTTTATTTTGAAAGAGAAATAAATTCAAAATAGTTATTTCAAAATAACTGTTTTGCAATATCTTTGGCAGTGAAGACATAGCCTTAGTTACACACTTTGGAGCTGTATTTTGGATGAGTGGGTGGGTGAAAATTGACGCCCACCTACTTCCTCCAGCTGCAAAATGGGTAAATACTTCCTATGAAGTTCAGCTGGCAGCAACAGCAGCCTTTGGGATGAAAGTGTAACTGAAATTTTTGAATACCAATCTCTTACCTCAAAAAGGGAACTGATTATCATGAACGTCATCCACCTCAACTCTCCCTTCTTACTCTGTTCATTCTATTTGTTTTCTTTCAGATCATCCTTGATGTGTGCCTTACCAACAACAGAGAGACAGCAGCTCTGCCAAAACCATTAAGTTTAGCACCCTTGCAGACTGGAAATTTGCTGCTTCATCATAATCAGCATTCCATGGTGGCAGCCTGCTTCTCCAGTTATCTTTTTGGAAATGAAGAGAGATCTCATGAAGTGGTTCCTGTGTCTCTTGCTTCTTACATCTGATGTTTTCGTTTTTGATAAATCAGTATACTGCTCCCAAAGGGCTGTTGAACTAATGAAGAAAGCCCCTCTCATTGATGGGTATGTAGAATGTCTTGTCTTTCCTATACAACCTGGTAACTTTCATTACCAGGATTAACACCTCTAAAATGATGGTCTAAATATAAAGTATTCTTAGGTATTCAGTATACCCTATATGCAGGTATGGAAGGTAGGGTTATCAAGGCCACTTTATGTAGCTGGTGGGCAAAGAGGGTTCATTTGAGGCTGAGGGAGATGCTAAGTTATATGTAATAAAATATACTTTTTGTCTGGAGATGAATTACATCACATAGCCTCAAAGTCAGATGAAAACCTTTAATTCACCCCTTCCCATATACCATGAAAAGACCTCCAAAACCATCAGCTCCTTTAAGCACAGATACTTAAGACCAGCAAAACAAATTAGTTGTAACTGTACTTTACAGTGAACCTCTTAGGTCACTTATGAGATGCAACCAGATAGCCAGCCATTCAACATAATTTATAGAGAATCTGAAAGGTATGGGTCTAGCAAACCAAACATTTCAGTGGTTGGTTCATTTCTATTCTTCATAAACAAACATTAATGTATTTTAAGGCCTTATCTTGTCCTCTGAATGTTACAATAGGACACAAAGGCCTGAGCAGCACAACCAGTTCTGATTTCAGGACTGGGCCCTAAAAGTAGAGGATCATCCATCGTCACATGTAGTCAGTGGATCTTAGCAAGTAAGGAGAAACTAGAAAGTCATTGTGATGATCAGAGATGTAAGCACCTGGTTTGTGTATCATTGCATTAATTTATCAGTCTGAAGGCATTTTGAATTTGAATACAAAGACAGTTTTCAAATTCCTTTGGATAGAATTGTTTTAGTCATCATCTAGGAGGATTCCAGCATTTATCTGCTTCTGTACTATGCAATTCTGCCATCTCCTTTGTATAGTGTTATAATGGCCTTCAGCTATAACTTTACTCCCTTTTGCCTATGTTTATAAAGCAGTCAGCATGCCATGAAAGCATGCCCATGAATCTCTAAGAGACAGGTTTTGTGATGACTCTGACTTGATCAAGGAACATAAACAAAAGGGGTCACTCTGGTACTTAAACAGTATTGTGCTGTAACACAAGTAAAATTCTAAAGTCAATTTGCATGCCAGTAGCGTGGTTGCTGTTTGCAGATCCAATATGTGAACAGAAGGAGTGGAGACAGGAACAGAACTAGAAAAATGAGCTGGAAAGAGAGGGGCTTATGAAAGAAAATTCATCATCAAGAAGAAAAATGAGCTGGAAAGAGAGGGGCTTATGAAAGAAAATTCAGCATCAAGAAGTGAAAGGAAAAACCATGAGAACAGCAGGATAGAATAGAATAGAATAGAATCATAGGGTTGGAAGGGACCTCACGAGATCAAAAAAATCTGTGAGGAATAAAATTTGTTTCAAAAAGTGAAGCTCTGAGGCAAACTTCACTGTGAGTCAGTGCTTAAAGTCGTCTGAGAAAAGTATGTGGTTGTGGGGATTTATTGTAATCTGGGAGTAACAGTTTTGGTAAGACAGTACTTAATATGTGCTCTTCACCAATCCAACTTGATTTCTACTTTTTTTTTTTTTTTTTTGGCAAGGTTTGCAACTTCCTTGCTCTCCACAGAAGTGCTGAAAGAATGTTCATATTCAAGGAGAATTAAAAGTAGATGAATATGTAACCCTCTCCCTTTTCTCCCTGGGTTACTTGGGAGCAGGCAACACTTATGTATGCACAGGCACCTAAGTTTGATGACAGAGAGATCCTGAGTTTCCCAGTGGTGATGCTGGGATTGTGGGAATCCTCTATCCACTCTTCTGCTGCAGTCCCTTTGCTTTACAGGAAATTAAGCTTGGCGGTGCCTCTACCTGGCTGGGTCCGGTACACACTCACTGACGTGCCTTGGGAGCCTCCAGGACTAAGTCCATGTGGCTAAAAATAACCTGTGGGATGGGTCTAATCCAAACTTACTACTTATATATATAATATATTCATAGTGCTTAATTGCATGTAACAAACCTTTACTTAATGCAGAAACTTATCATAACCGGAGGGAATTGAATATTACTACTAATTTAAATACACAGAGGCAATAAAGAAATCAGTGAGCAGACACAGAATACAGTTTACGGGAAACTTATCTAACTAGCATGTTCACAGCCCTTTTTGCAACTCAGAGGGCACACTTCCCGGAGTTCAGAACCCCAACCACTTGCTTGTGTTGGCACACTTGAAGGATCAATGTAGGAGACAAGGCAGCACGCTGATGGTCCAGTGTATCCGCTCAGAAGCACCCTGCAGATCTGTAGTGAGCCCAACCAATGGTCTGTTGTCCTGGTCCTGGTTCAAAGGGACTGCCACACTGCCTCCCCTCAGGCCCAGTCAGTCTCTCAGCAGACTTCCTGGCTTTACAAGCTCTGCTCCAAATTGGAGGAGGGAGAGACACTCACCCTCACTGCAGATCTAGCTCAGCCAGCTCTAGGCTCAGACCCTGCTTTTGGGCTGAGTAAGCCACCAACCTTTGAAGCTCCCTGCTTGAGTGAGCCTCCAGCAGCCTCAAGAACCGCTTCAGGAACCTCAGGAGCACGCACAGCAGCTCCCAGATTCAGGCATGTCTCTCTCTCTCTTTTCAATCCCCTTTGTCCCCTCTGCTTTCTGGAGGGCAGCCAGGGTCTCACTCTCTTTTCCACGGGATCATGTAAGTTGGAGTCCCTCAGTGGAAAACTTACAGCACATAGGAAGTGCTTAAATGTTAACCTCCTACTTGATTTCAGAGGCCCCTAAGGCACAGGGTGCCTACAAATAAACAAACAGTATAGGAAAGGTCAAACTTGTTTGCATCTTTAACACTGTTTATTTTACTTCCTAGGCACAATGACCTTGCATTACGCCTAAGAATATTGTACCAAAACAGACTAAGTACAATCAACATAACAGTTCTCAACACCACAGTCACAAACATTCAGAAACTTCAGTCTGGCAATGTAGGAGCTCAGGTATGTATGTTAGTGCTGTGACCCAAATCTCTTAGAATATTTATGAATAAGCAAAATCCAGGTACACACCTGTATTTTGGATGTGCCATAGTTTAGGAGAGGTGGTTTAGATCTGGGATTTTGATTCAGCCAGTGATAGAAAGAAGGAAAAAACTGCGTGGCTATAGAAGCTTTTATATACTTGTATTTATCAGACTTTAAAATGTTTCTGCAGAATCCAGCTCCTCTTACCCTAAGTGTTACATGTCTTTTACAACAACTGAATTAAAAAGCTGTCTTCTCCTCCTGTCCTTGGAAGGCTGTGAGAGTGATGAGAGGTGCCCAGAGCCCACAGAGGTCAGCAACCTTTGCTGACCCCCGTGCCAGCCCCTCCTGCCTGACCCTCAGCTGGTGCCAGCAGTCGCCTAAAAATATGGTGGCAGCCACAGCTGGAGTGGCAAAGGGTGGGAGGGGTCATTTCCCATACGTTCTGCTAAAAGCAGCTGCCTGTGGAAAGAAGTCACCTGGGATGGCTCCTTTTGATGGTGGCTTGCTATGGAAAGGAGTAACCCTAGCCAGCTGTTTTACGTGACATGTCTGTGTCGTGGGCATGGCAGGGACACCTCCCATGTTCCAGCCACCCCCAAAAGAAGTTGCCTGGACTGGTTTTTAATGGTAAGAGTGGCAATTCCTCTGGTGCCAGAGAAGGTGCTGTGTGCTGCTCCAAATGGGCTCATGTGCCACTGTCAGCATGCATGCTGGGGGTTGCCTACCCCTGGCGTATTATCAGTGTGCTTATATGCTACATCTACACCACTGCCAATGCTGGCAAAAGTTATGTCACTCTGGGGTGTGAATTTTCCACCTCCTTGAGTGACATAAATTATCCTGACATAAACACTACTTTACACAGTGCTGTGTTGGTGGGAGAGCTTCTCCCACCAACATAGCTTTTGCCAATGGTTTTCAAACATTTTCTTTGGGACTCAGCTGCAAAAATCATTTATGCCCATGACCCAACAATTATGTCTTTAGCAATACAGTCTCATGTTGTGGTGGTGTCAGCAGGCAGCGCTGTGACCCAGTACCTGAGAGTCTGTGACCCAGTACTGGGTCCCACCCAATAGTTTGAAAATCACTGGCTTATGCTGTGTGTGTAGGTGTCTTTATTGCCAATGAGAGAGTTTTCTCCTGTTGCATAGAGCATCTTTGCCAGACATGGTGCAGCTGTATTGGTACACTTCTTAGTAATTTGGCCATGGATGGGGCAAGCCCTCTGACAGCTGAAGTAGAGGAGCTGTATTAGTACAGCTGCAGCACTGTAAGTGTAGACGTGCCTTTAGTCAGATTAGGTGTCCCTTTGGGTTATCCCAGTGATGAAAGCACCTCTACAACTTGCAAACGAGTAAGGGCCTTTATCATCATCATCTCTTTGCTGCTAATGAAGTTCATGAATATCTCAGTTTTCCTTAGACGTATCTATCAATGTCTCTTTTTCAGTTTTGGTCGGTGTATGTTCTATGTGGCGCTCAGAACAAGGATGCAGTACGCCTGACCCTAGAGCAGATTGATGTTGTCAAGAGGATGTGCCAAGTCTATAAAGAGCTTGAACTTGTTACTTCTTCTCAAGGTGATACTTTTTTTGTGAGTAAAATGTTTCTTCAAGGAGGCAGCAGGAGGGAATATATGAGATAAAAGTACTTGGCATACCACACACTGATGTATTAAAAATGCTTGTGGTGGCATTTATGGGTGTGAAATGATTGTCTGCTCCTCAGTGCAGCTAGCTCTAAGTCTTTGCCTTCAATTTACTATGGCATTTATCTTCCTTTTAAACTCCAGGTATCGCTGATAGTAAAAAGATAGCATGCTTGATTGGAATAGAAGGTGGCCATTCCATTGACAGCAGTCTCGCAGTGCTAAGGATGTATTATGACCTGGGCGTTCGGTACATGTCTTTAACGCACACCTGCAATACGCCATGGTAACTGATGCACACTTGCTTCTGTAACGCTTACTTTTCCATGCAAATGGATGGCAGCTTTCAGATAGGCCAAAATTGGTTTGAAAAACGTGGGGTGCTGCTGTCACTGATGAATGGTGAAGGAGTTGAACTGGTGTCCTGTGGGTAGGTCAGCTTGTTACCTGTGGGTTGAAGATGAAGAATCTTTCTGCCATTTGACATCACAGTCCAGGCATCCTGGGATGCATTTTTGTTTCTTGGCAACATAAAGACATGAACGTCACCATGCCTATAGCTCTGTGAGAAAACTAGAATGGGGTGTAACTTACCTTCCTTTCAGAAAGGAAGTGTGTTACTGAGACCAGTGAAAAGTTCATCATGAGCAGGAAATGTGGTAAGAAAGGGTTTGCTGTGTGATCCAGCTTGCTTCCTACTGCCTTGACTGAGGTGGTGAGTGCTGAGTCTGTGTTTGAATTCAGTAGTTGAAGAAGGCACTGGAAACTGGTGGGCAGGCTGGGGCTCAATTCACCTACTTTCACATCACACACATATTGTGTCTCCTACCCACTGGCCAAGCCTTACACAGTTTTTTGGTGGAAGATACCAGATGATTAGGCCAGAAGTCTGCTAGTGACCCCCTGGAAGTGTCACAGCATTAAACAGTACACGTGTCCTCAAACTGCCTGATACATATGAACCAGCTCTGACATGAAAGACTAATGCCCAGGAGTGAGATAAAGGCATGGTATGTTAAATGAATGAGAGCTATATTTATCTTCTTTAAATTCAGCTTTGTGATTTCAAGGTGAGGGCTTTATACTGTGGTAGTTTGAGTCTTGATTGTTTGGATCTAACCCACTATGCAATGGTTTTTGCATGTTTTCTTTTTCAAGGGCAGAATCTTCATCAAAGCAAGTACATAACTTTTATCCTCATGTGAATGGTCTGAGTTCATTTGGCAAAGTAAGAATCTCTCCTGAATGGCAACCTAAGCAAACTTTTCTATCATTAACACCCTCAAAGGTTTTGATCCTATTTTTTGAAAAGCAGTTTGTCCTAAGAGATTTAATTAGGTGGTCATGGAATGGGGAACTCAGAAGTTAATAGTAAGAGGGGTAGTAAGATAAGTAAAGAGAATGTGACTCAATATAGTCATATAGTATATAAAATAAAAATTTTATTCGTGTAGTATAATTATATAGATTTTTATTGCCATCTGACAGAAAGGATTTTCCTAGAGGATTTCTCTCTATTAAATTCTCTCTTAAGTCATTCCTCATTCTTTTCTGTTTGTAACAACTCAGTAAATTTCCACACAAACTTTGTCCTTATTAATTTCTTTAACTTTCCCAGAATGGGATATGTGGAGGCCCTTGGACTGGGGTATTGAGGGCTTGGGACCATAGGTTGCAGGAACTGATAGATCAAGATTTATGAAGGGTCAGGCTGATAAGTTGGAATTCATGAGGCGTGAGTTCCATTTTTGTGCTTGTAAAGTTGAATATATTTTTTAAAAAAGGAAACTTGTAGAATTTGAATAAAAATTGTCCCAGTTCCTGTGGTTCTTTGACTCAGTTTTCACTCAGCTTCTAAAGAAGCCCATGGTAGTTTGTCTGAATAAATCTCAGGCATAATCTGATGACAGATATACTATGTTCTTGAAATTCCTTTTTCAAGATACCTCACAGCAGCTCTACCACAGAATCAAGTACTACTCCTTTAAAGATTGCCCAGGAGGCATGGGCTTTTAAGGGTTAATACTGCCATGAGAGAGATGGACCTGAGAAATTCTAACACAGATTTTGAACTCCCTTTCTACCCCAAAATATTCTCTGGTGTTGGATCCATGACTTAATCAATGCCACCTCTATACACCAAGATAATTTTAAACCAGAAAGTAGAAAAATTACATCAATGCTGGCTTGATGTTCACCAAAACATCGCACATAAAACAGAAAACTGCAAAAAAGGAGAAGTACAAATTTGTTCTGAAAATGGATATCAGTCTTGTTTCCAAGCTATTAACTTCAGAAGTAAATTAAGTAAATTTAGCCTGCTTACCAGGGCTAGTCCTACCATAGAGGCAACATAGGCAGTCACCTAGGGCACTAAAAATTAAGGGACATCAGCAGGCGCCAGGCTAGGGCCACTGAGCCTATTTTAACTTTCCTGCCCTGCTCTGCCTGGGCACGTAGCCCAGGGCAGAGGAAGGCATGATTCTTCTGCTCCCCTCCAGCAAAGGTAAGTGCTGGGGGGGAGCAGGGGCTAGGAGGAGAGGGAGGGAGGGTGCATATGGGGCTGCTCAGCTGGCTCCCCCCGGCCCCACCCCTCTGCCAGCCCCCTGGCTCAGCCTGGCCCTGCACGGTTGTCCTGGCCGTGCAGCCCACGCCCCTCAACCGGCCCCCCACTCAGCCTGGCTCCGTGCAGCCCGCTGCTTGTCCTGCCATGGCCCACCAGCTGGTCCCTGTCCCGGCCCACTGCTCGACTTGCGCCCCTCAGCCACCCACACTCAGCCAGGTTTGGGGTGTTGGGGAGGCTAGGAAGAGCAGGAGGGAGGGTGGGCATAGGCCCATTGGTCTCCACCCCTTGGCTGGCCCATGGCTTGGCCAGGCTTAAGGGGGGCGCCTAGGAGGAGTGGGAGGGAGGGCCCACCACCCAGCCCACGCAGCCCGGGTCACTGCCGGGGCGGAGGCACCAAAACCTTGGGCCGGTGCTGCTCATTACTTTGAGTTTCCTATATTTTCAGTATGTTTCAAAGTTATCTTGGGAAGCCCTCCATACCATTCAAGTTTTGAGACTGCTGGGATGAATGAATTTTCCTGTCAGGAACATACATAAGTCTGCCAGTTTCCATGGGTGTTGCAAGTGCTTCTTTAAAACATGAGTAACTTAAAATTTGGCAAATACAGCAAACAATTTGGTAAATGAGTACAGTTTTGTCACAGCAGTTTCAGAATGCTGGGAGTCAAGGAGTGGGAAATTGCAACATTTTGTATTGCAGCAATACTTATTAGTGAAGTATACAGAGAACCATGTAGTATACAGTGAATTATCAAGTCTTGTATGAGCATGTGTATAAGTGTATGTATTTAAATCTATGTGGCTGAACTTTTAAAAACTGGATAACTACAGTTAACATTGAGAAGGAGACTGTGTGATGGGATAGTGTGTCCCCATTAGACAAACTATGAGGAAGCATATGCTGGCCTGAAAAGCCATGCAAGTATAGACTTCTGCCCACTTTCATGATAGCTGCAGAATATAAGTATTTAGTCACATACATCTGCTAACCTACTCCTTTAATAGGATACAGTACTGATATTGCTGTCTAAATCCACGTTAGGAAGTGGTGAAGGAGATGAATCGCTTGGGGATGATGATCGATTTATCCCATACCTCGGACTCCACAGCAAGAATGGTTCTCAATATCTCCAGAGCACCAGTCATTTTCAGTCATTCATCAGCCTTCTCTGTTTGTAACCACACAAGAAACGTTCCTGATGATATTCTCCAGAGTCTGGTGAGTGACTTGAAAAGTTGTCACTACTGTGGCCAGCCCAAGACAATCCTCTGCCTGCAGGATTCAATGTGTACTTCCTGTCATCTCTGAAGTTGGTTCACTGTTACTCATAAACCAGTTCTAAGCAAAACAAACAAGGAGTCTTGTGGCACTTTTAAAAACTAAGAGATTTATTTTTTTTAAAAAATTTATTTTATAATATTTTATAAATTCATTTGTTAGTCTTTAAAAGTGACACAAGACTCCACGTTTGTTTTGCTGAACTAGACTGGCACAGCTGCCCCTTGGAACTTGAAGAAAGAGTTACTGTATGCTATTCACTTACACAAGATCAGGGGTCTCAAACCCAAGGCCTGGGAGCCACATGTGGCCCCTAAAGCTATTTCCTGTGGCCTGCAGCAATACCGTTGTTCCTGATATTTGCGATATAGTTATATGAAAAGGTTTCAGTGGTGCGGCCCTTGGGCTAATGTACTAGTTCTCATGGAGCCCTATACTAGCCCTCATGTGGCCCTCGTGGTGATTTGAGTTTGAGACTCCTGCACTAGATGATGATTGGGTAGTTGGGAGGCATTCTTAACTGTCCTTTGCAAGTAGAATGGCATTGAAAGGTGTAGATGGATTTGTGGTCATCCCCTGAGGGTGACCATGATGCAGGGCCCATGAATAGTAATATGTCCCTTTATCTTTCAGAAAAAGAATAATGGAATTGTGATGGTGACTTTCTATGCAGAGGTGCTGGCCTGTGGCAGAAAGGTTGTAGATGTTTCAACTGTGGCAGGTTTGACTCCAAAACACTACCATTCTGAATAATGCTGCTTCTGTAAATTTCCTCTCAAGTCTGAGACACAGTTGAAGTATGAATCTTTGTTGCTGTAACACCCAGCCCAACACTGTGTAAATCACATCCATTTGGTGACTTGTAACACTGATCCTTTTACACTGTACATCTAACCCTGGTTGCTTTTTGGGCTTATACTTACTGAGCAATAATAAGAGGTACAGGGCATTATTAAGTAGTTAGAGGAACTGATGGCACAAAGCGGTGTTAATCCCCAGGAAATGCCCTAAACCTAAAAAATTAAGCTGAGAGTGGAAAAATATCAGGAGTGTTGAAATATAAGGGAGGTAATGTAATTTTCTTTACTAGGTGTAGAGAATTTGATTTCCTGCAAGTTAGCCAATCATATTCATCAAATAACTTTTCATCAGTCTACTGAAGTTAATTTATTCTCAAAGTGACTAACTACTGCACTGAATACAAATGTAAAATTAAGCACCAGTCACTTGCAAAGCCTGTCATTTGCATCATTGAAATTTAACCAGAGCTATTAATGTACCTTTTGGCTATGTCCACACATCAGTTAAATCAATTCTACTTGAATAGAACCAGTGTTATTTCAATTTAAAACCTGCCTGTGGACATCCCCTTTGATGTCAAATACTTAAAATGAATATAGTGGTTTGACTGAACATTGTGAGACAGGAACCAAACACTAATATGTCTGAAATAGTTCCTTTTGTCTTACCATATGCTTAGATATTGTTTCTTTGGTGCTTTCTTCTAGATCATTTTGACCACATAAAGAATATTGCAGGTTCAGAATCAATAGGAATAGGTGGTGACTACGATGGAGTGGATCGGTTAGTAAAATGATATATAAATTCAAAAATAGAGTGTTTGCTCTTCAGATCATGAGGATTTTTTCAGTTCTTTTTCAAAAGGTGGACAATCACAGTTGGAGCAAATCCATTTGTCTTTACTATTACAATACATTTTGATAAATAGCCAAGGGATTGATCATTCCCTTCAAGATCAGTGCACAAATATGTTTCAGCTAGCACAACAATACCTCTACTGTCTTCCTAATCTCACAGATGCCCCTTTTTGAAGTCAGGGGTTTGCATGTACCAGCAATGAATGTTAGAAAAGCTAACACAGCCTCTAACTGTTAGCTGGTCCATGAACCCATTTGAACTGTACAACTAATCCCCATATCCACCACCTTCTTAGCAACTAGGGAAAGACCTTATGGCCCTGGGGTGAAGGCAGAGGCATGACTCTGGCTTCCATTGGTTTCTAGGATCTATTTCTTAGGGATGGGGGGGAGGGACAACTTGCTGTTCTATTGGAGGATCCTTCTTCCTTCAAAACAAGCAATCTGATCTCTGTCCTTAAAATTTATTTATCACGTGAGCTTTAGTTTTGTGATAAATAAATTTGTTAGTCTTTAAAAGTGCCACTGGACTCCTTGTTTGTTTAGAGTTCCTAAAGTAAAGGGATAACACTGTTAGCTTGCTTGACACACACTTAAAACAATGACCCCTGAAGATGAAAAAATTGCAGATTTGCATTTTTTGTCTTATAAAACAGTGCCAAAGAACCATGAAAATAAAGCCTGGTAGACCAGTTATGCACAGGTTTGACTGCTTCCTTTCAGCTCCCTTTGCTGAGACAGAAATTCCACAATAGGTATCAAATTGCTTATTCCGTTCCCTGCAAATGGAGCTTTCTCTGCTTGTCCAAAACTCTTTAAGCTCAAAACTGGGATTTTTCCCTGGACTGTCCTTCTTCTGTGGTTCTCAAGCTGGGTCATGACCCAGTTTTAATGGTGTTGCCAGGGCTGGGTCTTGGAGCTAAAGCCAAAGCCTGAGCCCCATTGCCTAGGGCTGAAGCCCAGGGTGGCAGGTCTTGGGCTCAGGCTTTGGTCCCCCTAACCAGGGTTATGTAATTTTTATTGTCTGAAGGGGTTTGCGGTGCAGTGAAGTTTTAGAACTGTTGCAGGCCTAGCTTATTTTGATAAATGTCTTAAAGTGAATAATAGAATAGAAAACATGGTCAACAACAGTTCAGTCTATCATATGTTTTCAGGCTCTCCATTTGTATAGTACAGAATTACATAGGTAGACTGCACAGAAGCCTTCCATTGCATAAATGTTTTCTTGGCCATCAGAAATGGGGTGTGTGGGGTGAGGGGTATATTCATGAATAAGCATTTTTCTTAATGCTGCCCATACTGCTTTAGTGTCTGCATAGAACGTTGCCTTTTTCTAGCAATCCCAGTGTAGTCCCACTAAAGAAATACTCTGTGCAGAAAGAATCTTGTTAGGCTCTGAGACTCAACCCTTCTCTCAGTGAAGTCAGTTGGCCTCATGATTTTGATTTAATGGAAGAAGAATAGAGCCCTCTGGTGACCTGTTTCTCAGTGTAACTAGACTCTTGCAATAATCATTTAAAAATCCCTCTCTACATTATTCATCCAGAGGACTGGGTAATAAGGTACGTCTTTCTGTGATTTTTTTGCTAACAGCTTCCCTGAAGGACTGGAAGATGTTTCAAAATACCCTGTATTGATAGAGGAACTTCTGAGAAGAGGTTGGTCTGATGAAGAACTGAAAGGGGTTTTAAGAGGAAATTTCCTCCGTGTTTTCAGGGAGGTAGAAAAGGTAAGATTAAAAGCAATTGCAAAATTATTTTGACCAACCCTGAACTCCTGGTGGCTGGCAATGGGGGAGAAAAGACTGTAGTTCTCAAAAGCCTAGTTTTTTTTTGCTGTGCTGGAAGTATGTGAAAATGAGGGAAAGCAATTAATGTAAAGATTCAAGTAACCTCTTTGGAAGAAATGATTAGAAGAGAGCCAAAGGGAAGAGTATGAATGGCACAGTATAGTGAGAGTTTCTTTTTAAAGTGGACTCCAGTAACTGCAACATTCTTTAATTGTAAATTAATTTACTTCTCAGTTTGTTAGCTATAAATGTACCAGTGTTTGAAATATCACTAGAGTTATAAAAAGTCCATATCTTATGCCGACTCTTACATGTGCAGCCAGCTGCCTGACACTGTGGTGTGACAGAAGTCCCCATAACACTTAATTCCTCTCTCAGTGATTTAAAGTAATTTGGAAACGTGCAGAATTCTTAGAGATGTTTGTCTCTGTATTAGGACTGTTAGCTGACTATGGTAGCTATACAAATGACTCAGTTCAGTTGGAGATTTACAGTGGAAACATCTACAGCAGGCCAGGCCAAAAGATTCACAGCTAGATGTATGGCCCTTTGCGTGGATGTGTGCCAAAGCAGGTTCTGAGAAACTCTGTACTGAAAACAAATGTAACCCTTCTGCCAGGGCAGGCTGGCAGAGCAAGGGCTGGGTTCCATATCTAGGGGTTTCCCCAAAGTGTAACACCACCAGCCAGCTCGAGCCCCCACCCAGATTTCTGGGGAATCCTGCACTGTTGCCTGGGAACCCCAAAGGGGTAAGGCTTCCCCACTCACAAGCACGAGTCTGAGTGTAGTAAACAGAACTTCTAATAGTAGTAAAATAGAATGCAAAAGGCCAAATGACAGAAATCAGCACTAATCTAGAAAATCAGTAGAGCAAAGTTCCCAACAACCCACACTGCATAACAGAACATACAAGACTTAATGCAAAACCTTCCAACATGGTCCCACATATCATAACAGCAAATGTAAACCCATTAGCAAAATCAGCACTGATCTGGAGAATCAGTGCTAAATAGGCTCCCGACCCACTTTAGGGTACGCAGGCAGTGTCTTTCATGCCAACTGTCCGCCAGCACCAACCACTGGTCACTCACTTCATCCTCTAGTACTGTTCCTTGACTCTCCCCGCTGTTCACTGGCTCCACCCACCGGTCACTTGCGCTACCCAGCTCGCCGCTGGCTGCTCTCACCGTCTGCTGGCTCCACCCGCTGTCTGCCTGTTCCGCCCACCGGTCACTCATGCCGCCCAGCTTGCTGCTGGCTGCTCTCACTGTCTGCTGCGTCCACCCGCTCCGCCCAGCGGTCACTCACACCGCCCAGCTCTCCGCTGGCTGCTCTCACAGTCTTCTGGCTCCACCCACTATCCACCAGATCTGCCCACCAGTCACTCATGCTGCCCAGCTCACCAATGGCTCCTCTTTAGTGATATCAGCACAGAGAGAGGGGAGTTCCCACTCTCTAGTAATCTCAGCTCACAGAGTTTGCCTCTCTCTAGAGATGTCAGCTCTTAAACATAAAGTAACTGCAAACACCTACTGTCCTTAACATAACAAAAGGGGACCTCAAAGAAGCCCAGCCAGATCTATCATTTGACTGGGGGGCTGGGGTGAGACAGGAATGCCTCCAGCATTTTGCTCCAAAGGAAGCTAATGCAAAATCCCACCCTTCTCCTCTTTTTGGGGCTGAAATAGCCAGTGGCCTTTCTTACAAGCCTTTTTTTAACTGAGGGATGCTTTTACTCTTTAACTAACCCAGATAGATTTGGAACAAGCAGAGAATAGCATATCACAACAGACAGTATTTAATATTTCTCTTCAGTAGAATTACAGATATTGACAGATTTGTGATGAGATTAACCCCAAATACCATTACCCACTATGTCCTCCACCCAATATGCAAATACCTAATTGTGCTCTTTGTGTTCACGCTAATACAGGACTCATGCAGATTAGTTGCTCCCCTTCAGAAGCTGTTAGGCACAGCTCCTAAGCCTGCCTTACACAAGTTTGAAAGGGGTAGCTGTGTTAGTTTAGTTCAGCAAAACAAGCAAGGAATCCTGTAGCGCTTTTAAAGACTATGGCAACACATTTATTTTTTTGCATGAAAAAAATTTTCACCCATGAAAGCTCATGCAAAAAAATAATTTTTACTCTAAAAGTGCCACAGGACTCCTTGATTGTATTGTATGCTAGAAACTCTGAAAGTGCAAAAGATCAAATTAAGATAACAAAATTGTACTCCTTATCCTGAATGTATTTTGCAATACAGTTTCTGAATGGTTCACTTGAATTAATGAAGGTATAAGAATCTCAATAGATGTATTACAGTTCTGACTTTTAAATTCTTCCAGGTGAAGCATAAGAGTGCATCAATGAATCCGAATGAAAATGAAATCCCACAAGATGAAGTGAAAAATTCCTGTCGTCTAGACCTAACAAAACCACCTCTTAAAGCAACTAGTGTGCTTCCCACTTCCTCTTCAGGTCTGATGTTCATTGCTGTAATATGTATACTATTACATTAACAGTGTACAGAAGCCTAATGGGATGAAAGGGTCATTTAAAACAGATATTACAAACAGATTGAACTGCTATGCAAATGGATACATCTACCTAGCTACACAGCTGTGCCTCCCATGTGTGTGAATATTACTACATTTTCAGCATCATTTCTATAAACCTACCTATGCGGGAGAGTAATTTTTTTTTTCTTGAATGCTTATGTAACAATGTTTAAAATACTAGAGGCCTGATTCTGCATAGTGCTGAACATTCTAATGATGTCAAAAGCAGCAGGTAATGCTCAGCACCTCAAGTCAGATCCTTTGTGCAAGGTCCTTTTGTTTTCAGGTTTTGTTTTGTTTAAAACTTCTTAGGAATTTCAGGGCTTATTACAAAATATTAAAAATGGGAGAAAATGAGTGCAAAAAATAAACGTCACAGATTTTCAAGTTAGTAAGAAAAAGCAACAAACAGAGAAAAGCAGGAATATTGAAAGTACAAGCAACTCATGCTGTGATTTTACTTCATGAACTGTACATTAACAAAATGTAAACATACTTATTGGCATGTGTGTGTATATCTTTTAGAACGTTTGCCTTACATTAAGAGACATCCTTTCATTTACACTTAGAGTAATTTATTTTTAACATAAAAACATCACCTAATATAATGGAATTAATTTCCTTAACACAAAGGTAGGCGACCTCTGGCGCGTGTGCTGACAGTGGCACGGGAGCCCATTTGGAGTGGCACATGGCACCTTCTGCAATGCCACAGAAATTGTGGCTCCTGCCACTGAAAGCCACTCCAGGCAGCTTCTTTCATGGTCTCCACCATGCCCACGTTCCAGGCATGGTGCAGAAAGAAGATGCCTGGAATGGCTTTTCTCCAAGGTGTGCAGCCACCAAGGAGTCATGCTGGGTAGCTTCTTTCTTCAATATGCCTGGGGATCCCCAAGAAGAGCTGCTCCAAACAGCTTCTTTCCATGGCATCCTTGGTGTCCCCTATCCCCAGGCATGCTGCCAGGAGGAACAACTGCAGGCAGCTTCTTTCTGCGAGTGGCTCCTGTCAGCAGCATGACAGGGAAGTGGCCCCTCCCCGTCCCCCAATCTCTAGTCATGGCTGCCACCAAATTTTCAGGCAGCCACCACTTTTATTTCTGTGGAAGGAGCCACTGACGCTGGCTGACAGTCGAGGAGGAGGGGCCGGCACAAGAGTCAGCAGAGGTTGCTGATCCCTGCCTTATTAACACAATTAGTATTTTTATGTACACAAGTGGTCCAAAGTTTTGGTGAACATCAGTAAAAACTGAATAATAGCTTTTCAGAGAAACTTCAATTAAAAATTGAAAACTAATGACTGTATGGTTTACTCTCTTGGCAGTCACTTGTCTTTGGATGCTTGGTGTTAGAACTGAGAACCAGTAGCAGTACTCAGAATTTATTTTTTGTTTGTTTTTTCCATTTTAAGAGCGAGCTAACTGACGGCCAGGTTTATAACCATTATGATACAAGTCTGAGATGGAAAAATGCCATGGCTATTTGAAGGAAAATGTGGCCTCTTTTTAATTATTTTTTGCCCAGACTTAAAGGATTCTTTCAAACTAGAGCAAAAACAATGAGAGTCCTGTGGCACCTTGAAGATTAACAGATTTTTTTGGGCATAAGCTTTTATGGGCTCCAACCCACTTCATCAGATGCATGAAGTGGAAACTACAGTGGAGAGGTATATATACATATGCCAGGATGGGAGATGGATATGGTTAGCACGTTATAAGTAATTGTCCCTGTTCACACATTCTCTCCCTTTTAATCAACTGGTGTGAATAGGCCCCATTTGCCTTCTGAATTGACATTGCTACACCTGCCTGCCTCCATCCTGGCATGTGTGTATATACCTCTCAACTGTAGTTTCCACTTCATGCATCTGATCGTGAGTTGGAACCCACGAGCGCTTATGCCAGAAGAAATCTGTCAGTCTATAAGGTGCCACAAGACTCTGGTTGTTTTTGCTGTACAAGAGACTAACAGGGCTACCCCTCTGGAAATTTCCAAAGTAGAGTTATTTGGTAAACTATATTTTGCCCTTTATTTCTGTAGTAACTGTCTTCACTTAACTCTGTGGGCATGTGACTGTGTGTACCTCCACAGTAGCACCCTGAACCCCCATATTTCACCACTGTGATAGGATTAGGGCATATTTTTGTACAAAGTATGCCTTGAGAGGCAAGGGTTAAAGTATAATTTTTCAGACCCCGGAAACCTCCTAAATGGGTGGGCCCCCCTGCACCCCAGCTCCAGCCCCCCAAACGCCTGGCCCCCACCCCAGCTCCTGTCCCCAATATCCATTCCCCTGCCCCCAATTCCCACCCCCAAAAGCCATCCCCAGCCCCCAATACCTACTCCTTTGTCCGCAATATCCACCAAGCCCCCAATACCCATCCCCAAAATCCATCGGCTGCCCCAGTACCACCTGCAGCTTGTTGGGCTGGCAAACCAAGCGGCCTGCAGGGTGTGCTTGGAGGCTTCTGCTGCCATGCAGAGCCTGCACATGAACAGGCTGGCCCGTCCCAACCCCCTGACCCGCCCGCCTGCTGGTACATGTGGCAGAATGCCATTCCGAGGCCTGCTATTTTTAGGGGCCCAGCATTTGGACCCCTAAGAATAGAAAATGGAACCAGAACGCTGTGTTCTGGGGCCTTCTGTTTTTAAATGGCAGGGCCTGGAATGCAGCGTTCCGGCACCATTTTCTATTTTTAGGGGACCTGGAATGCTGAGCCCCTAGAAAGAGTGGGCCCTGGAATGGTGTTTTGAGCCATTCCTGCCCACTTTAACCCCTGTCGAGAAGTATCATTTAAAAAGTTTTGTTGATCAGTGTATGTGAACTGATAAAGTATCACTATGCATTACTATGGATGAAGCTGGCTTTTTCTCCCAGGAAAGCTCATGTGATAAATAAATTGGTTAGTCTTTATAAGTGCCACCAGATGCCTTGTTTGTTTTACTAAAGTAGACTAACATGACTACCCCTTTATTACTATGTGTGTTACTGAAATATGTTGTGAGCCTGGGAAAAGCCCACATCAGCCTTCCACTGGCAATGAAGGAGCACCTAGTAAGCAGATTTACATCAGCACCAGCCAGAATGTGTTGATGAGCTAGTAAAGGGAATTCACTCTCCCACTGACCACCCATGAGACTCTTTGGAGGGCACAGCTGCAGTGAGGACTACCGAAACATTACATCACAGCAAGGATCTTTCTAGCAGCTGGAAAGAAAGTGTGGAAGAGGGACAGGGGCTTCATCACTTGGCCGCTTTCCTCCCACATGTCACTGGAAGATTGTTTTGAAGGCAAAGACTTTGAACTGGAGAGACTGGTCCGAGGCAGGGAAGGGATCATAGGCAGCGCTGATGCCTGGCACAGGGGGCCCATGCCCCAAATCTCCCAGGCAGGGCCCTAAATGAATTTTCTTCCAGCAGCACATGTGCTCTACCTGGAAAGGTGGAGCTAAGCTGCTGCCCAGCCCACAAACCTTAAGCGTTCTGCGTGCACGCAGACACTCTAACTGCTGCAGTACAGCAGAGCGGGAATTTAAAATTCACTCTTCAGCTGGACTGCTTTCCTCCTTGGGCCCCAGGTCGGGTGGGTGGTGCACTCAGGGATCCCCTGTTGGGGAAGAAGGGGTGGAGACAGGCCCTGGGTCGGGTCAGGCTGGGCTAGCAGGGTGGCCCAGGATCGACTGGCCCTGGGCCGGGCCAGGCCAAGCTGACAAAATGGCTGAGGACTGGAAGGGGGGTGGGCTGGGATGGGTGGGTCATCAGCATGTCTGAGGAACGGTGGGGCAGGGGCAAGGCCCCAGAATGGGCTGGGCTGGCGGTGTAGGCAGGGATCAGACAGGGGAAAGAGGAGGCAGCAGGCCCCAGGTTGGGCTGCCGTCGCGGCTGGGGATTGGCTGGGTTGGGCAGCAGGCCCAAGGTCAGGTTGGGCTGATGGTGGGCAGGGTCTGGGAGGGGCAGAGCTTGGGAACAGGGGTGGCCCCTGTGCTCCATTTATTTTTGCTACAGAGCACCACACCTGCAAGGGTTGAAGCCTGTGTAATAAGAACTGTAAACTGCCTGTGATATTGGGGGCATGGGATGGGTATTGGGGGCTGGTGGTGGATATTGGTGGCAGGGAGTGGGTATTGGGGGTGCGTATTGAGGGCTGGGGTGAATTTTGGGGGCGGGAATGGATAGTGGGGGCAGTAGCTTGAGTGCGGGGTAGGTGGGTGGCAGGCTGGCATTTGGGGGGGCAGGAGATGGGGTGGGGAACTGGCATTTGGGGGGGTAGGAAGTGGGGTGCAGGAAGGGGGCCCAGATGTGTGTGGGGGCCACACATACGGGAAGGGGGTCCATCGGATTAGTTCCGGGGCCCACCAAATTATACTTTAACCCTTGCTGTCTGGAGGAATTTTGAGCAGTAGATGGTATATTTCTGGGGGGCAAGGCTTGGGGCTACGGTGACGGGCTGGTGTCTCTCGTTGTATAACACATAGGTGGCTTAGAGAGTCTGCATCCTGGTCCTGGGTCCCAACCTGGAGTTTGAAAACCACTGGCTTAGAGAGTCGCCATGCCAGTTAGGTGGGTGTGGATCTCCACATGTTGATGACTCACTGTGTCTGGAGGGGATGGTTGCTTGTCACTGGCATAGATTTCTGAGTGACATCCCAGGCTGGAGAGTTAACATCTCACAGTGTCCCCTAGTTCCTGGTTGTACTCCAGGGATTCCCCTCATAAAGCAAAATGTAGATTGTAGGTGTGTGACGCAAGCGTCTGAATGAACAGAATTAAGTTGTCATTGGTTTGTATGTGCGGCAATATCTTGCTTTAACTCCTATCTTCAGTTTCTTGTTTTGAGCCAGGGAATCCCAAATACTTGTGCAGTCTCGTGTGGAGCCCATTGAGTCTGGCATTCCTCTAGCATCCCAAGCCAGCATTATTTATGATCTCATTCCATCTTGCTTTGCATGTCTTCCCAACATCTAGATGCATTTCTTCTCACCGGTACTATGATATGAGCCAAATTCAATCCGGAGTATGCTGGCATAATTCCCACTGAAGTCAAGGGAGCCGTGAACTGCTCTTGCAGGGATTGATTTGGTACCTTCAGGAAAACAAAGGCAGGCTAGCTTGCTCTTTCATAGAAACATAGCATTGGTCTCTTCCAAATATGTCGAAATAAAAAAACCTACCATCTGCTCCAAGAATTTTGATGGTTCTATCCTAAATTTTTCCCTTTGGTAGCACAGTTTATTTATCCAGTTCGGCTATGTCTACACTTGCAAAATTAATTCAAAATAGTTATTTTGAAATAACTACTTTGATTTTAATTCAAAGTAATTATTTTGAATTAGCACTACTTTGAATTTATTATTTTGAATTAGGAGTCCAGGAAAGACTCTCTAATTCAAAATAAGGTAGGAGTTATTATTTCAAAGCAGAAAGTCTTCACTAGACTCTCAAATTCAAAATAGGGGAAGGCAGGCAAAAGAATAAGGCCATTATTTTGAAATAAGCCTATTCTGTAGCTTAGAACGGCTTATTTCAAAATAATAATTTTGATTTAAGCTCTATTTTGGAATAAAAGCAGGTTTTATTATTTTGAAATAGCGCTTCATTATTTCAAAATAAACACTTCATTCAAAATAACAAAATGAATGCATGGACTGTTGAAAAGTTATTTCAAAATAAGACTCCTTATTTCTAAATAACTTCTAAGTGCAGACATACCCTTCCTGCTTTTATCTTTACAGATGTTAGCAACTGAACTTCTCTTGAATTATTTAGTAATGAAGCTGCCAGCTGCCATCTTGAATGTCTCCATCCTGTGGCTATGAAGGACAGCTAGAAAACAAAGCACATGCCTGCAGGAGATGGTAATTAGGGCTGAGTGAAAAATGTCTTGTGAAATTGCATCTGATATTTTTGCTAGGTAATTTCATGGGGTTTTCAATTTGTCAATGTTATTTTCTCATGAAATTTCAATGCAGCTCAACTTTTAAAAACCACTTTTACCACAGAATTATCACAGTAGCCATCCTTAGCTGTTTTCCCTGTTTATGCTAAAGCATTAAATTTCAGAAGGATATGTGAAAGTGTCTGTAAAGTGATAGGATAGTAAGTGTGAAAAATCAGGACTCTTTCCCCTCATCTTCCTCCTCCTGGGGAAGGGAGGATACAGTAACTTGTATAAGACAAAGCCCCTAATATCAGGACATCTAGGCAACCCTAGACACACAGTCACTTCTTGTTTCCAGTGACAGACAAACAGGAGCCAGGTGGAGCTAAGATACGCAAGGGACAGATTTTTCATCAGCTCCTGGTACTGTGATTACTTTGGAAGTTATGTCTTGTTAAATAAATTACCAAAAATATGTCTTGCTCATTAATGAATCTGCAGTCACGAAAGGACCAGGAAACGCACGTGCCACAGACTGATTGTCTGCAGTCCATTGGGCAAGGAAATGGACAGAAACATATCAACTCATGTTCCGCTTTCAGCATGCCATAGGGATCTCTATCACATCCTGCAGCTCCAATCTCTGCCAGTTCCATAAACCGAGCATGGCACAAGGCAGCTGAGGCACTGGAGAGTTGCTTGAAGTGAGTTTTGGGGCTACAGCCCCTCAGCAGGATTGTGTTCTGAGGCGACGTGAGCTGGCAATGCTCAGCTAAGGACCCAGGGTGCTCAGTGAAGGAGAAAGATGATATGTTTCCTCTTATACTAATAGAAAATAGTGTTTGCACTATATTTTCCTGCAAATTTCCAAAACTTGTTAAAAAAAGGAGAATTTAAAATTCAAGACAAGTTCCTGAGACAGGCCAATTAAAAACATTCCACTACAACATGTACCCCAGTTCTAACTGCAGCATTGCCAACCTCAGCATTAAAACTCAAGGGACTGGATTATGCATGAAATTTAAAAATGTGGGGTTTTCTTTCTTTCTTTCTATTTTTTTTTTCCCACTTTCTGCTGTTTGAGCCTTTACATTCAAGGTTTTCTTTTCCTCAGTCATGGAGCTGAAAACCTTTTTTTTTTCTAGAACAGAGCAGAGATCCATATATAATCACATGATTCAAAGCTCAGTCTTTAATAAAAGCCAAATATAACAAAAGGCACAACAAAATTTGCAACACTAACTTCATGAGGCGGCTTTGATCACCTGCAGGATCCTGGAGGTCTCTTTACTCCTGCTTGGTATATCTGCTTTTATTATGGCTTTTTAATATGGTTGCTGTAAAATAGTACAGTTTATTGTAGCGTCATGCAAAGGCCTGTAACTGGACTAAGAATGACCTTTTAAAAACACATCATATCTTCAACAGTGACAAGTAGAATGCTGATAATGTCTGAAATGCAAACAGCAAATCAAATCTTTTTTAAAGGGGCACCAGTCTGAAAACTCCTTTACTCACCCATCCAGAAATAGACAGCTGGAACAAGTCTACATTCGCTATTGCAGCTGGGGAGGAAGAACCCATCAACTTTAACTGTCTTTGATACAGATATAGCCCCACTTCCTCCTGAGCCACCTTCTGCCTCACACACTTGTCATCAGTGGTATACCGAGTGGCTGGCGCCTGGGGGCAAAGGCCAAATTTATGCTCTCCCCTGTGCCTCATGCTGCCCCCCCCCACAGGAGTCCCAGCCCCACCCCCAGCTGCCCTGGGGAGGAGGAGGTCTATACCTGCAGGGGGTGGTGACATGAGGCTGGGGGGGATGCAGATCCCTGTCCTACACTCCCTCCCTGCATTTACCCAGACAGGGGCAGCCACTGGTCTCCTGCAACAGCTCAGCTCTGGCTGAGACAGGCAGCCTCACCATCACCAGCACCCCTGCCTGGAAAGGGAAGGGGGACCAGATTAGCTTTTTACCACATGAGGTGGGGGACACTGAGGGGCATCCTCAGCACCTCCTGCATCAGTCCCCCTTTCTCTCCACTCTGCTCAAAGGGCTGGCCTGGCCCAGCACTCACACCCCTACCACTTACTCTCCCCTGCTGCAGCTGGGACCTGGTGCCTGGCTGGAGCAGGGTAGCCTCATATCCCTGCACTACGTGAGGAGGAGAGGGAGGGGGTCAGCCCTTCACAACCCATAGCAGGAGTGCTGGTGAGGATGTGACTGTGAGGGGTCCCCTGGATCAGACCCATGGAGTTTCCTTCACTCTCATTTCCTACAGAGGCTCCAGTACTGTGCTGCACTTAGATGCTGCCTCCTGGGTCCTAGTAATGGAATAATTTCATTTGTATTTAGGATGGGCAGCCCAGCACACACAGAAAGGGAGCCCTCCCAGCGCTGGGACCCAGGGGTGCAGCTCCCAACTCGCTTAGCCTGAGGCTGGTTCCTGGTGAAGAAGTCCACTAGCCTGGCCAGTGCAGCAACTCTCCAGCATTTACAGGCCACTGGCTCTGATGGGAGGTAGCCTCCTCCTCCAGCTGGGGGGTTCCAGTTCGCCTTTCACAAAAGGGGATAGGTGCACCAGGGTCTGTGCAGTTCAGCATCTCCTGGGTTTCTCCTCCTGCACAGTGTTAAGGGCCAGCCTCATGCCCTCCTGCAGCCTGTCACCTGGGGGGTCATGCACCCTTCTTCTCCCTCCTCCATACACCACTGCTTGTCATTGCTGTGTATTATTGTTGGGACCAAGGGCCCTCATGGTACACCAGTAGAGCATTCAGGAACGAGACCTCCTGGCCAAGTCACTAGTAGTAGGGCTCATGTTTGTGCTTTAAAATACTGTATTGAATCATAGGCGTGGAAGGGACCTCATGAGGTCATCTAGTCCATCCCACTGCTAAAAGTAGAACCACTCTATTGAGAGCACTTTGAAGTTGTAGGCTGTGAAGCTAATAATGGGGGTATGTCCACACAGCAGTTAGACCCCTGCAGCTGGCCTGTGGTAACAGCCATGGGCTGTGGGGCTTTTCTGCTGCTGAACAGAGGTCTGGGCTCAGGCTCTAAGATCCTGTGGAGTGGGGGGCAGGGTCCCAGAGTTTGGCCTCCAACCAGAGCCCAGAAGTTTCCACAGCAATGAAACAGCCCTGCAGCCCAAGCCCTGTGAGCCTGGCAGCTGGCAAGGAACAGTTGCAGGTTTTTCTTTCCTGTGTAAGTGTACACACAGTGGTGTAACTGACACGCTAGCTTTGATAGGATTTCAAAGTGCGTGAATGAGGCAGAAACAGTGCTGAGGCTTTGTGATGGGTTCCTTCCCCTCCCCAGCCCCCAGCTGGGCTTGGAAGGGGTAAAGTACTGGGGACAATTAACAGTCTATATTGCAACTCATAGAGGCAGGGAGCTGCCCACTAATTGCAAATTAAAGGGCTGAGCAGGAGCAGAAGGGGTCTGTATAACAGTGTGTTACTTACCGGTAATGGTCCTTCTTTGAGATTGGCAGCTCACATATATTTGGTGTTAGGTCATAGGTGTTTATGTGCCAGAGCTCGTTGGAAACTTTTAGCTCTAGCCTGTCAGAGCAGGGTCGGCGGCGAATGCCCCCTCTGGCCACTTCTGGTTGCCAACTCTGAGTAGCCGGGACAGTGGGAGTGTCCTGAATGTATGCGAGCAGCCCATCTCGAAGAAGGATGGTTATTGGTAAGTAAACTGCTGTTCTTCTTCGAGTGCTGCTTGCATCATTCAGTGTTAGGTGACTACTAGTTGTAACGTGGACAGTGGGTGTAGTTGGGGTTTTCCGCCTTCAGCATGGCTGTCCCCATAAAAGCAATCTCGAGGCCTGGCAGGATGCCTGAATAATAGGCTCTTTGGCCTACCTGAAGGGGATGTACCATAATTCTTGAATGTTCTGAGAAAAACTGAATAAGGGGACCAGAGGGAGGTTGTTTGTCACCCTGTCTTGAAGGTTAGAGGTATCAGTGTTCAGCTGTTGTAGACACTTTGAATGCCCACAACCCCAGGGATGGCAGGGGTGCCTGAAAGGGGTAGGGAGGCTTCTCAGTCCTCCTAGAGAAAAGCATTGCAATTTAGTGAAGGTAGGACGTAATTACTTGGCTGTCCTGGCTGTTTTGGGGCCTCTCACTATTAAATGTGGTAAGACCATCAAGAAAGTGGGGAAGCTCCTGCCCGAGGAGACTAGTGAAAGGATGTGCATCACCTGTTCTGAAGGTGGGACTTAATTATTGGGCACCTTGATCCTAAGTATGGTAAAGACCATCAATAGAGAGGGGGAAGCTCCAGGCTTGGCCTATCCACTGTGAGGCGAATGGCTCTCACTTCCCTGGAGGTAAGGGTTAAGCTAAAGCCTACCCTCCCGCTCTAGATGGGTAGTGGCACTACGACCTCCAAGCATTAGGAAACAGGGCGAAACTGCTGAACAAAAACTGCTCTAGTGGGGTGATACTGATTGGGGAGGGAGTCACCTTCTTTGGTAACAGTGGAATACAAGGGGAAAGGGCTAATGGCAATGCCAACCTAGAACCTCTGGGTCCCTTCTGCAAGCTGGAGCAATTGTGATATACACTGCCCAAGGTGCTGATGAAGGGTCAGCGACCTCTAGGAATAATCTTACTAGGGTTTTAGAGTATGGACCCAGAGTTGACCCCTCCCTTGGGTGTAGAAGGACCCTGAATTGGCAAGGGAGGTACAAACTGCGAACAGTGGTCTGGGTGAAAATATTGAAACATAAAGGGGAACAGGGGAGTTTCTTGTCTCAAAATCTCCCCTTCCCACTGGGAGAATGGAAGCAGACCCCTGGAGACTGGGGTCAAGATCCAGGGTAGTGAGAAAACAAGGAATAAAAGGAGAAAAATTGGCAAGCGACTCGAGGCTGACCTTCTTACATGCCAGGGCTCCTCTTGCAATGTGTGCAAGGGAACACTAAGAGCTACATTAACAAGAGTCCCCCTAGACCTCTGCGGTGAGTGTGCAGGGGATGTAAGAGCCCAAAGGCCTCTGGGGATTAAAGTGTGGAACTCCATAAGGTCGCAAAGGGAGGAGGCCCAGGAAACTCTGTAACTCACTTACTACAGGGTAAGGTTTGGACACTGAAGTGACCCAAAGGGTATCCCAAGTCTTTCCTGGGAACCTGAGTGAGGTTATTTCCTCACAGCAGTCACTCTCCACAGCTGGGAAACATGAGGATGGAGTGAGGTGCCTCCCTTAGGCGTACCAGTGCAATACCAAAGTGCTTTCATCCCTCCTCTTGCCAGGATCAAGGAGATCTGAGACCACCTCCCGAATGGCAGTATGGTGGAGAGATGGAAAGAAAGGGAATCGTTGAAAGTCCCCTTCCCCTGTAGAGTGGGGGGGAGGGGGATATCACCCAGATAAAGGGCATAAGTCCATTTGAGAGTTATGCAGCAGAAAGTGCATTGTTCATGGACAGCAGAGACACGAATAGTCACGTGACATGATATGCCCAACAAATAAGGAGTTGGGTGGGCATATAAGTTGGGGAGATACCTAAGTAGGTTACCTCTGAGGGCAGAAATTCCCCACCACTCTTAACCGAGAGAAGAGCTTCCCTCAGAGCCATGGAAACCCTTGGATCTTCTATGGGGAACCATGGAAGCCTTAGCAGGGAGGCAGGGGAAGAGGGATCTATCATGGGTCTTGCCTTTCTGACAGTGACGGATAGTTCTTACCATCGACTTGGGTAGTAAGGCGGACTGGTCCAAAGGTTTTACACTAGAAGAGAGGTAGTGTTATCACAGAGTCAGTAGGATATCCCTACTTATGGGTCCAGGAAAGCCCAAAGGGTTTATGGGAGGCCCAACTAAGGGAGAGGGAAAAGAAGGGTCTGCAGGGATATGACGCTAGGGGGACCTATTGACTAGCACCAGAGCTGCTTGATCCCTGTGCTCTGTTAGTGTAAACTATGCAGTTTGAAAAGGGACAGTGGTAGACAAGGCACCATCCCATTAAGGGGTGCCATACCCGAAACCATGGATGGTCGCCAGCTAAAAACACAATGGCGGGAACCCTGCTAGTTCGTGAGGATGGTTATGGATGGCTGGGGTATTTTCCTGATACGTTCCCTTGAGGTACCTGAAGGATCAGATAAAAAGGCCCTTAGATCTCCAGATGCAGGGTATGAGGGACCATAAGGCATCCCATTGACCAACAATTGAGGTGTATGGACCAGGCCCTGATGACTGTGAGGCCACGATTGTGGTTACCAGCTGCAAGGTATGTCCTGTATGTACGGGCATTTAGGATTGCAGTTGATTCAAGCTCCGGCTGAATGAGGGGGGCTGGATGAAACGATGTGTCAAATGGCTGGAGTCACCAGGAATTTATGAATTGGTGAGACAGTGAAGAGGGAGGATGCAGGAACGTGGTTGAATAGCCACGGTCCCAAGGGGGTTCCTATAGGCATCTAGTTAGGGAGTATAAGACCCCAGAAGATAGTGAGGGGGTGATTTGTCTTGAGTGCCCGGAGCTGGTCTGCAGGCCTGGGACTGTTCAGCTGGAAGGGCAAGGATTGATGAAGAAAAAGGGACTCCGACATGTAGGGATATGGTACCCTGAGATAGGTTATCTATCCCTCTGGTGTGGAAGAGGGGTTTTATGAACCCAGGAATGGTGCTTCCTGCCCCTTAGCTATGGGTGGGCCCCATATAGGGTCCCTGCCACCGATTTCTGAGGAGTTTTTAAGGTAAGGGTGGATGGAGGTGTAGTAACCCTTGGGGAGGAAGGGGTTAACACTCTGGTCAGTGAGTCCCAGGACAGCCAATAGGAATGAAGTACAGGTTTTTGAATTGGAACAGCAGCCTGGCCTGGGCCTGTTTGGATGCAGCAGAGCTCCTGTAAGGATCAGGAGGAGGCCAGAGGGGCCTGAGGAAGAATCCAGCAACATCCTTACCTGAGATAAGTTAAGTTTGGTACTGACCAGGCGTGAGTAGAACAGGGGATGTTTGTTTAGACACGGTCAGGGTATTTTCTTTGTTTTTGGCTTGTTTTTTGGATTTCTCTGTGCTGAGCACATGTAACCCCCCAACCCCCCCCCCCCACTACCCTGTAACTACCTAAGTTAATTCCCAGAGAAGCAACTCTCTGTGTTTATTATCTGTTCTTTTTGATTAAAGATTTTAGTTTTGAAGTAAGTTCTGGTTCTGTTCCTGGAGGGGCAGGAGGTTTGTGTGCCCGTGCCTTAGACTGCACAGGCAGCTACTAAAGGGAACCCTGTTCCAGTTCCAGCTCATCTTGCAGCTGGAGTTCAGTCACTTTCCTGAGAGAGGAATAAAGAGGATTGCAAGTACCTCACAGGGAGGAATTCCCAAGTGCGCCTTCCTGGGTCTCAAGAGGTTTTTTTGCATTTGGGTGGTGGCAGCGATA
>ML682036.1:4408134-4559526 GCA_007922195.1 Podocnemis expansa
CCCACCTTCTGCACTCAGAGTGCCAGAG
Organism: Podocnemis expansa; assembly: GCA_007922195.1. Taxonomy (NCBI): domain Eukaryota; kingdom Metazoa; phylum Chordata; order Testudines; family Podocnemididae; genus Podocnemis; species Podocnemis expansa. Next base: position 4,408,163 of record ML682036.1, read on the forward strand.
TGGGGAAAAAGCCTTGACAGGAGGGACACCAGGAAAGGCTTCTCATATGAGGCCCCCAGCATCCTAAGGGGAGGTGTCCCATGGAGAAAGGGATCTAGGGTCCCCCACGGGCTGATCTTGTTCCCCACATGGCAGAGAAGGCCTTGTTCGGTGTTCTCTGTGTTGGTGCGGCCTAGGAGGGTGACTAGACATCCGTGATGGAAGCATGCCCGAGAATCAGAGGGCTGATCTGGGGTCCCTAGCGCCATATAACAGGAGGTCTTTCCTCTGTGAACAATGACCGCCCCTCGAAGGGGAGGTCCTGAATAGCCTGTTGTGTATCTTGAGGTAGGCCTGCCTCATGTAACCATGCCGAGTGGCTCATCATGATGGCCGAGGCTACTTCCCGACTCGACATATCCGAGGCATCCCATGCAGTCAAGAGTGAATCTCGGGGTGCCATCGAGCCCTCTTCTATGAGGGAGTCGTGCTCCTGTGGGAGGAGGTCTCTGAATCTCTTTAAGGACTCTCAGATATCTAGGGTGTACTTTCCCACCAGCCCCTGGTGGTTCACAATCTGGAGTTGGAAAGCAGAGGTTGTGTATACCTTCCTGCCCATGATATCTAGTTGTCTTGCCTCTCTGGATCTTGGCATGAGATCTGGGGAGGGCTGGCTCCCGCTCCATAGGGTGGCTTCTGTCACCTGGGGACTCAGGCTCATGTGGTTAATCAAGAAAGGCAAATCCTCCAGTGCAAGCCAGTACTTGTGACCTGCTACATTTGAGACCAGAGGAATAGAAGCGGGGCTTTGCCAGCGAGTTCTTGTGAGGTCATATACACAAGGGTGTAGTGGCACCATTATTGCATCTGGGAAGGATGTTAACCCGGGGTCAAACAGGTGGTCCTGGTACCCCCGATGGGCACGACCTCTAGAACTGTGTGCATGGTAATACAGCGGAGGAGGTCAAAGTGGGCCATGGTGTCTTCCCTATATGACCTTGGCCTAGGGTTTAAGGCCCCATCCAGGCTCATATGTAGAGGCAAGATGTTCCCTGCTTCCTCCATACCATGGGAAACCAGCTGCATGGGGACTTCCTGCAGTATGGACCACGCAGGGGGCCGGTACCGGTAGGTACTCGGTGTCAGCGATGCTTCCTGGGCCCGTCTGCCCCTTTGAGAGGGACTGGCCTCCTTGAGGCTCGAGAAGCATGACATCTCTTGGCGCCAGGATGGAGGACTTGTTTCGGCACTAGTATGTATGATCGGTGCTGGGACGTAGTGGTGCTATGATGCCAGGGGAAGGAGAGCACATTCTACGGTGCTTGAGTGTAGGGCCTGGGGTGGTGCTGGCAGGCCTCTTCGGGGAAGCTCCTTCCCGTTGGGGTGCTGGAGGGCTCAGCACCTTACTAGCAGACGGAGATCGGTGCCACTCCAGTGAGATCCATTTCCCCGATAGGAAAGCAGGCTTTCCTCTCTCCTTCGAAGGCTTGGGAAGAGGAGGCGTTGGCAAAAACAGGAGGGCCTTTGCAGGCTTGAAAGCCTCAGGGATGGAGGGGATCTCTATAGTCTCCTGGCCCTGGTACCAAGAAGGACCTGGACAGGGGGAGCTGGATTGGCGCCTGTGCTTTGGCGCTGATGTAAACGCCAAACATGCCACCTTCTGCTCCCATGGAGAGCAGTGCCGAGAGGGCTCTGGTGCTGATGTGGCATGCGGTGCTGGCACCAAAGGTGACCCGATTCTCCAGGAACAGGCTGCTATGCTTGCTGAAGGGCCAACACACGGCACCTCTGCTCCCTGTCTTTCAGCATCCTTGGTTTAAAGGACTGACAGATGGAGCACTCAGTGGCCTGATGCGACTCACCCGGGCACTGAAGGCACTTCCCTGTGAGGGTCATCCTGCAGGAAGGCCTTGCCGCAAGCAGTACAGGGTTTGAAACCTGGCATCGTAAGCAGCTGTTGGGAGCAGTCTTCTGGCTCTGAACTCATACGCTGAGTAAAAGCACCGGTTCTTGGTGGAACCATGTCCACAAATAGATCTTCCAGATCGAACGGGCGGCTCATGCACGGCAGTGACAGGCACTTGCGTGATCACAAGGAACGGGCTGTTCTGAAACTGTCGCTGAGGGCAGAAAAAGGAACTGAGGAGGATTAGGGTCTGGGCCATATATATAGCCACAGAAGCGGCCAGAGGGAGCGTTGGTCGCTGACCCTGCTCTGACAGGCTAGGGCTAAAAGTTTCTGACCAATCATGTGCTGCGGCATGTAGACATCTAACACTGAATGATGTGAGCAGTGCTCGAAGAACACCTCATGGCTGTGAGCAGCTCTGCTGTAAGACAGTAGTTTACAGTCCTTCTCCAGGAGAAGGGAGCTCAGGCTGGTAAAGGCAGAAAGGGGAAAGGCAGAGAAACAGGAAGAAGTACAGAGAAACAGCAGCAAGGGTAGGAATGTACAGAATTTGGGTATGATGGTCAGCTTTATCAGTATGTGTTTGAATCCTATCCTAGATACTGAAGTTTTTAAGCTTAGCCATGTGAAACAAGTTAGAAAATTTGAGTCATATCTTCTAAGAACTGTGTTCTCAATCTGTCTTGACCTCTTGCATAGATATACCACTGGAGTTAAAATAGCCTTGGCATTCCTGTTGTGGTTAGCTTGAACGATTTTAATGTTTCTGGAGAACATAATGCTGAAATGATTAAAAGAACCAAGCAGAGCAAATCCCTGCATTCTAAATCCATCTTTGTTATTAACTTGAGGGGACTCCAGGCTAGTTACCTTTGGTATGTCCACATGTAGGTTTTAAAGCGAAACAATGCTGGTTGTTTCACTTTAAAAAAATTAGGTCCACATGACATTTTGTTGTTTCAATATGACGAGCTCTGTCATATAGAAACAACGAAACTTAAATTGAAACATTAAAATCTAGTAGATAACCAAAACAGCCGTTGAAGCGAAATGGTTGTTTCGAAACAACATCGTTCGGATGCGTTGTTTCAAAATAACATTGTTTTGATTAAATGGCTTTGACCGTCCTCCCTTTTATGTCGATTCAGCTTAAATCAATTCAACTTGAATCGATTTTACTATGTGTGTGTGGACATAGCCCTTGTCTGTTGGACATTTTCCCCACGTATAGAATTGTTAACATGGCCATCTTTGTATAAAACTAGAAAGTATAAAATGCCTAGTGGTAGTTCCCTCTCCTTCCACTCTGCTCATAATCCATCCATTTACAAATTAGTTCTGTGGCACTTCTAAAGAATTTCTTTGTTGCGTGAACTTTAGTGGGCACAATCCCACTTTGTCAGATGAATGAAATAGATAATATAGCATGTAGGCTGTAAATATAAAGATACAGATGTGGATCCACACTGCAGGTTGACCTTCAGAATGTATTCCCATCCTCAGACATAAAACCTGGACCAGTGAGAGAGCTGTTCCTGGGGAGAGTAGGGCAGGAACCCAGGCCAATCAGTCTGTGTGGGGGCAGGTGGGTTGGCCCCAAGACTGGGCTCCATGCTCCCACCCCACACTTTGCCTTCAGCTTGCTGCAGAAAGTGGGGAGAGGGAGGCAGCATTTCAGCAAGGAGGGTTGAGGATCATCCTGCCCAGTGATGCCTGAGGAAGACATGATTCTGTTTTCACACCTCCACCACAAATTTGCTATTTACCATCTTGCTTTACCTACATTATTACACACTTAAATGCTGACTTCTTTCGGCAGCTAACAATTTGTACATTAGAAGCAAAATATGTGATGAAAAGATAAATAGAATGCATGATTAAAAACAGACTGGGTGGTGTAATCTTGCCAAACACATGCTATGTTTAAAGCTGCAGAAAGGCCTGAGAGTACTAGATTAGGCAGGGGAAGAGTAGCATTTAGACAGAGGCTGCATGGGGTGGGGTGGGCGCTCAGACTGCTCTGCACAACTGACCACAACTCTAGGGGAGCCTCCATAACAGGGTCTGAAGAAGGGGTTAGATGGGTTAGAGTAGAGGGAGGTGGCTACTCAGTTTAAATCCTAGCATAAGGCTGCTGCTGCTATAGTAGTTTGTTGCTGTGTGACAGGCTGCTCCCCAGATGTGGTCCAGTGTGCTGCCATGATCCCCCAATTCCCACTCCTGAACCCCAACTTGCCCCAGTTTGCCAAGTGACCACTCACTCTAGTCAGTCCACCCCAGCCTTTTGTGTGCAATTGGTCCCAAGCAGGGTATATATGCCCTCTGGCTACTCGAGGGATGGTCTCCAACCAAGCACCCCTGACCCCAGATACCACATGGGAGCCACTGCCACACAGGGATTGGGACCCACTCCCAATCATCATACACTCAAATCCATCCATTTCACAAAGACATGGATCATGCCTGGCCTTTTTCACTCATGCTCTCTAAAGATCACACAGCTTTGGATAAAACAACTACTAGTTTATTGATCACATTACAGTTCTGTACCAGAATATGGCCAATCATGGCAGAATCACAATATAAATGAGTCAGGAGTGACCAGAAGGAAATAAGAGGTAAAACATGCATACTACCCTAATTTCTTTACCTAAACTGACCTCATAGTCCAAATTTATGCTCAAAATCAGCAGTACCCAAACTTTTGCAGGCGGGGGACCCCTTTTGTAGGGCAAAAAAATTTGCAGATCCCCTTTTCCATCGCTGTTGCTAAGTGGCGGCAACTGTGGGCAGTATCTGGCCCATGCAGCTGAAATCTGGCCCACGTGTCCAGAATTTAGGCAGGGAGTGGGAGCCGCTGTGGCCATGGCTCCCTCCCTCTCTCTGTGCTGGCAAGCTGGGCTGCTGCAGCCATGGCCCCTTCCCTGTGCTGGTGAGCAGGGCTGCCCTGGCCATGGCTCCCAGCCAGCCCCTGCAGGGGAGCAAAGCCAAGCCATCGCTGGCATCAGCAGCCTGCAAGCAGTGGCAGCAGGCAGCCCTCTGCACTCCCCCATCCCCATTGGGTTCCAGCCCCAGCAGAGAGCAGTGCTGCGGACCCCACTGGAACATGTCTGTGGACCTTCGGGGTCTGCAGATGCCAGGTTGGAAACCACTGCTCAAGATGTTCAGCTGTCAGATGTTTGTACAGACAGTCTGCCTGAGACCAGGGAGGGCCAGATCTTGCTTGGAGTTATTTCAAGATGTAGATTCCCAGGCAAAAAGCCCCAAACCCCTCCAAGCGTTGCTTTGTTTCCAAAACTCCCTCAACCCCTCCCCTTCTAGGCAGAGGTGATCTCTGTCTGGTCTGAGTCAGGATCCTCAACTAGCATCAGTGCCATAATGCGGCATTTTGCCACCTGGGGCATGTTCCGATTGGAACGTGCCCCTACACATTAGCGGTGCTTAGACCCAATACCGCAAATTCGCCCCTTTAATAGCATGGCTCTACTGAGCCACTTTGGGCTGTCCAGGGCTTTGCCCCATTGGCCCCGCTGTAGTTACAGCCCTGATTAGTATATCTTTGCTGCTTCCTTCCAGGACTTGTTTGCTCACAGCTGTGGCTGTTTACATGCTGTTGGAAGAGAGTTCCCATCTGTCTCCCACCCCCCTGAGCCATGCAAAACTTGCTACACATCTGTACACATGCATGAGGCTGGAGGAAACATATCATCATGGTAATCATATAAAATAGGTTATGAGCATTCATAAAGAAACCTTGCATGGTGTAATTGGCATAAATACCTACAATCACAGAGCATAAGAGAACAGAAAAATCATTAAGATCATAACACAGGCTGCACAGATGTGCATCCCATGACGTGCTGTGACTGTTGGTCAGGGAGGATCAAATGGGGCTTGTGCAGGGATACTGGCTGACCCAGACTCATTGGGGTGAATCCATGACAGCATTGCCACTCAGAGTGAATTGAGTGGGCAAACACAAGGAAACATAGAATGTATTTTTTTTTCTACAGATTGGTGTAACAGGACATATTGACACTCTGCCTTTCAAGGAAGTTAAGGATTGAGTCTTGAAAAGCCCACTATAAGAATATTTTCCAGGGGATAAATGCCTTCCTTGTTCTATGATCCTGAGATCTTAACAAAAAGGGCCCATCCTCATCACCGGTGACCCTACAGGCAATCCACTCTTGGCTGTCTTCCACCCTCCCTCCAGGGAGCCTTGTAGGTGGCCCATTCCAGGCAACAGGCTCCCCCTCTGCCACCGGGGGATCCTGCTCCTGGTTCCAGGCCCTCCCCACCCAAGTGACCCTGTGGCAGTAACCCCAGCTCAGTTCCCCTCCTCTCTACCAGGAGGTTACACCTCTTGTGGCTCTCAAAACACTTGCTTATTGAACAAATGTTAAAAAATGGCTCTACTTAACTTTTGGGTTGCCAACCCCTTCTTTACCCCATCATGATCAGGATTAGCAATGGCGTGCTATTTAACAGAGACGGCCTTTGGCAAATGTGGGTCCTAGGCATAGACCCTTTATGGGGCCCCCAATAAGCTCCCACTGCCAGCCTCATTAGTGCCCCAGTCCCCACTGCAGCCCTAACCACCACCCCACTGTCCCAACTCCCACAGGGGAGGGAAGCGGGACCTGCGGACCACCAGGACTAGAAGCTGTGCTGCCGCCTGCCCGCTGCTAGCCCAGCCTCTCTGCAGAGGGGGCAGAGCTGTGCTCCTCGCCTACCTCCAGCCAGCCAAACCTCCCCAGGGCGAGGGAGGAGAGCGGCCGGTGCCGAGCTGCAGCTTGCAGGAGGTGGGACCCTGGAGCAGCCTGCTCCAAAGAATTCGGGCTGCTTCGCCCCCAGCTACTCTAGGCCTAAATGGGCCCGATCCAGGGCCTGGGGGGCGAGACAGCCTCTATTCAGGCCTGTGGTGACCAAGGGCGAAGCAGCCCAGACTTTTTGGAGCGGGCTGCTGGAGGGCCCTATCTCTGCAAGTCGCAGGTCCGCACTGGCGGCTCTCCGCCCTCCCCCTGGGGAGGCACCACTGGCCGGGGGTAGGCAGGGAGCGCTGCTCTGCCCCTGCTGCAGAAAGTCCAGGTGGGCAGCACAGCTTCTGGCCGTGGTGGTTTTTGCGGACCTCGCTCTCCCACCACCCCGTGAGAGCAAGGTTAGGTGATGCAGGCAACCGCTATGGGGCCCCTTACTGTTTGGGGCCCTAGGCGACTGCCTGCTTCACTTACCCAAAAGTCTCCTCTGCTATTTAATTATAATTAAAGTAAAACTGGATAAAATTCCAGAATAATAAGATTGTAAGAAATACTTCGGCCAATCAGAGAGATCAGATGAGTGTAGTAGGCCTTTCCCAGGCCTAATTTTTATGGTTAATATACTGACCTATCTCTGTCTAGCTTGTGACTTCAAGTGACAGATGGTTGATAGTAGTGCTCTCTTCCCAGAAGTCTAAAGCAAAATTTATTGGTCTCTACTGAATTGCTGTCCCAGTTACTCTGACTCAATCTGTCCCTTAGTAGTTCTCAGAAATGCCACTGGCCTAGGAAAAGACCAGGGGCTCAGCGCACTGGGACTCAGGGCTTGCGCGTTGCAGCTGCAGCTGCTACCATGGCCAGCCTGGCAATGGACCTGGGGCTCAGGCGCTGAGACTCGGGGCTTAAGCCCCATGAGCCCAGTGCCAGTGACACCCCTGGTAGTTCCTTTGCATTTTTAAGGTTTACATTAGGACACACTTTTCTGTGGCATGAGCTTTTCAATGCAGGGGCTGTCCTTTCACGTTTGGGTGCTACCAATAATAATAAATGATTAAAATAATAATACTATTTAGAAAGAAACTCCTTTAAACCAAATGGTCAAATCACTCTCTGTAAATAATGCTGTTTCCACTGACTTGTTTTGGTACTTACATAACCATGGCTCACTGAATATATGTGATCTGTATTACGCATTTTGGCCAAACCTGGCCTGAGTTTTGTAACAACCAAAGCAGAAAGCAGCTTTAACTGGGTATGGGTTTTTGGTATGAAAATTTCATGGCATCTCTGATTTTAATCCTTTGAACTCACAAAGTTTTCATATTTCACTTTTGCCCTGAGAGATGACCTAGAGTGCAAAAGTTTTCAAACTGTGGGCCACCTCTCCCTCAAAGGCTGTGAAGGAACATTGGGTGGCGGGGAGGGGGGAGACTCCCAGGCAGCTTGTGTTAGCCCCACATGGTGAGGCAGTGGGCAGTTCCCAGATGGTGGCTGGGTAGGGAGCTCTATCTTCGGCCTCTGACATACCTCAGCCAGCCACTCAGCCTGTGGGTCAGTGTGAACGTCTGCGGTAGGGAGCTCTATCTCCAGCCCCTGACTTATTTCTGCCAGCCACCCCGCCTGTGGGTCAGTGTCAACGTTTGCTGCAGCTGGACCAATTTCTGATCCTAGTAGCCTCTGTGCCCCGTGTGGGCTCCACCCCCAAAGTCAAAGACTGTGACACATGCCTTTCTCTACCCTAAAAACTTAAGGACCAGAGGGGCAGGTACTAGCCTCACCATAGCTGTGCTGAAGTCTTGGCTTTGACATTGGTAGTCATTATTTGGACATATGCCAACACACCCTGGTAAAAGCTGATATATGGATGTTTGGGAAATATCGATTCCTACTGCTATTCAACTAATGTGTAAAGATTGAGCTGGTTTACTAACCAACTGTCTAATACTTTAATTCAATTTTGCAAATAAGATGCCTCCAAACTTTTAAAAATGTGTTTCAACAAGTCAGCTTGTGGTGTCACATCAGTGATAGTCACACTGATAAGCTACAAACGGAATATTGACGTGACCCTGGAGGACACCACTTCCTTTGTGTAAGTATTAACTGTTTTCAAAGCAGCTGGCTGTGGGGCCCTCTGAAATAAATACCATGCTCAGCTCCCTCATCTGAGTAACTTATCATGCCACACAGCCCAGCTTTAAGAGCTACAGCTACACTATCACATAGAGTTCAGTTAGTCTCTAGTGTATCTTAGTTCCAGTCATTGGGTGGGGAGTTCAGGCCGTGACAGGAATTACAGTTTCCTGCAATGTGCTGGATGAACTTTACTGAATAAAGTTGAACATTGTCACATTTAAGAATTTTAAGAGAGTTCAGTGTATTAAAATGCAAACATTGACGTATTAGTTGGGAGTTTGTTGTGTATAATGCCTAGGGGTGAGGTGAGGGATAAGATATGACTAATGTCATTCCTGGGAAGTGTTACAAGTTCACAGGGCTATTTGAAACAATGGCCCAGAGAAGAATAAACTTTGAAAGTGACCCAGGTTTCCCAGGACATTTTAAGGAGGAGGTATATGCAAATATACTCCCTCCAGATACCCAAGAACTTGGTCGTTTGAAGCTGTGCTCTGACAAAGGGGACCTTTGTCTTTTAATCACTTGTCCCACAAGGTCAGAGCCCCAAACTGTACCAGGGAGTGACTCTCTGCTTCATGGGTGGGCAGAGGTGGCTTCTGGGGTAGGCAAAGCAGGAGCTCGCCTAGGGCTGCAAGCAGGAAGGGGACCATCACCTGCTTTGCCTATCTCAAAAGCTGCATCTGCCTCAGTCGGCAACAGAAGGAGCTGGCCCCTTTGTCTGGGGCCAGCAGCAGGGAGCTGGAGCCAGCAGCGGATGGGCTGGGGCTGTGATGGGACTGGGTTTGTGGTGGTACAGGACCATGAAAGGGGGCCCATGGGCCCTTGGAGGCCACCCACAATGAGCCTTCACCAAGGGCCCCCAATAGCCAAAGGCTGCTTTTGTGGGTGTGCTTGTTCTGAGCCAGGGTGGTTATGAATGTATAACTTCAGAAAACCCCCTGTGGGTGTTAGTTTGAAGGCCTGTTTATCTGTCAGAGCACGTGTTGCAGTAAGAGGGTTGTCTCTGATAAGCCTACTAGCATGCATGTAGACTAGTTCCAAAGGGGTAACCATATTAGTCTAGTTCAGCAAAACAAACACGCAGGGCTGTAACTGAAGAATACCACTCTTGGGGCACGTTCCAGTTGGAATGCTCCCCTTACAATAGCCAGCGCCTCGGATGAGCAATGTGCCCTTTAATGGAGCAGCTCAATGGAGCCACTCTGGCATGCCTGGAGCAAAGCTCTGCTCACCACGCCATAGTTATGGCTTTGCAAACAAGTTATTCTGTGGCACTTTGAAAGACTAACAAGGAGTCCTGTGTCATGCGTGTAGTTTCTTTTATTGTTTTAATATGTTTTCTCTGTGCCGCTAAAGAATAAATGTGTTTGCTTAGCAAAAGGCGTGTGGTACCTTATACCTATGGGCAGTTTGTGTGTCTGTGTGTGTGTGTGTCTGTGTGTGTGTGTGTAAACCCCAAAGTCTATCTAAAGGAAGTGTTAAAACAATTAACTGTTAGAATGACAAGAAAAACAAAACTATAAAAAAAGTTAAGCTGTGCACAGCAATCTTTTTTGGATGTATGAGATGAGGACGCTGCATTCCACTCCAGACCACACTGTGGTGAGAAGGAACTGGAGAATAAACAGTCCATCCCACTCTTCATTGCTTCAGATGGAAGCATAAGGCAAGACAGGGCACATGCAAGAACCAACAGACAGTGCTGGAACTAGGTATTTTGGTGCACAAGGTGCCCAGGGCAAGGAGCATGAAACACTCCCTCAAACTGAGCGGTGAAACGGGCTGCTTGACTGAAATTGCCCTCTAATATACGGCACCAGAGGAAAAGGCCCGGTTGCCCTGCCCTAGTTAGGGCCCTGCCAACTACTTTCAAATTCTCCTACTCTGGGCACACAGAGTGTGTGCACAACACTCTGTGGAATACAGTGGTAACCATCACTTGAAGAAGAAAAATACTTTCTTAGGAGTTAATTTGAGATAATACAGTTTCTTGAAAAATCTCCCTAATATTTGGCATGATAGTGTCCTCTTGTGGTTGTTTCAGGGAGGTAGCCATATTAGTCTTTTTCAGGAAAAAAACAAACACGGAGTCGTGGCACTTTTAAAGACTAACAAATATATTTACAGCATAAATTTTTGGGTATAATCCCACTTCATCAATGCATGAAATGTATATAAGCAGGGAAGGTAAGTCACAAGATCAGTTCAGACTTTTTCAGGAAACCAAACTGTGATGCTTTCTGGGCCTGGGGGACTATTTATGATTATCTTTCATATTAATATTTCATATTTGCAATAATACATATGTGATATGCCATGTTTGGTATCAATAGAAAGGCAGCAATCTACTGGGAATGATTATATGGTTTATATGTAGGTATCATATCTGTATTAGATATTAGGAATCTATTTGTTTTATGTGTGTTCCAAGTTATTTGATTCTCAGGCAATCCCAGACCGGGCATCTGCAAAACCATTATCCACTTTATGGCCTATCAAGGGAACTCCCAGGTACAGTGGGCCTAGGAAGAAACCTGTTTGACCAGTTACCTAAATTGACGATGTGACTCAACTTCCTTTTGATTTGGCAAGGACTCTGAGAGCATGGAGAAAGTCAAAAGTGATAAAAGGCAGGGGCCCCCTCTCCAGTTTGCCTTCAGTCTGCATCCTGCAATCAACATCACCCTCTGGAACTAGTCTTCTGGTACTGAACAAAGGACTAAGACCTACCTAGGTGCTGGGTGCATACCAGAGGAATTGGGATAACCTGCAAACTACAGATTCTTCAAGGATTCGCTTTTTATGGACTCTAAATCATTTGTATGTATGTGATTCACTTTGACCCATTAACAGCTTTCATATTTTGTTTCTTTGCTTTTTATATTAAACCTTTAGTTGTAGTTACTAAGGGACTGGCTGGCAGCATGGTATTTTTGGGTAAGATCCAAGCCTATATTGTTCTGAGTGATATGGCTGGCCCTTTGGGGCCAAGGGAACCTATTGCTTTTAGAGACCCAGTGACTAGGGGGACCATAGGAGCTGATGTGCAATAAAAGGGGTTGTTTCTATTTTGTTATGCTTGGTGATGACCAGAGTGGGGAATCAGAAGCATGTTTTTTTACTGAGTGGGAGGCTTGTTTAAATACCACCCATCAGTGGTTTGGGGGTTTGGCCCCTGGTTTTGCAGCTTGCCCTGATTTTGGCACATTCAGAAGGCTATCCCAGGAGACCCGGGTCGCACAAATAGGTTGTTTTGATTCAAACAGTGTGGAACAATGTGACTGTCTAAGCCAGGGGTGGCCAAACTTATGGAATTCAAGAGCCACACAAACTGGTTATTAAACCTTTGAAAGCCACACTGAAGCTTATAACCATATACTTGTACCTACTCCAAAATTACTAAGTTTAAAATTCATTGCACGATGTAATTTTATTGTAAAAAGAGGGCAAATATTGATCCTACTAATGTCAGATTCTAATAATTACTTAAGGTTACCATGAAAACTAGGCCTATACACTGAAAACTTAGCTGTTGGTCGATGTAGAAGACTACAGGCTAGTGGCAAGTTTTTTAAAATCTGGGCAGTAACTTGTCAATGCAGTAGGTAAAAGCTCTCTCAGGTGCTGATCTCTAAATATTGCACAATGTTTTGATTTTAACAGATTTCATTGTGGAATACAATGCTTCACAGCAGTTAATTGAGCCAAAAATTGAAAGTAATCTACATTCAGTTTTAAACAATCTTATTTTCTTCTTTGTATTTGCATTTCTTATTATTTCATGTCGTGTGCAGAGGGTTTTGTAAAGCATGATTTTATCTTAACAGCGAATAAACTGCGTTAGGGCCTATAAGAAAATCTAAACATGTTGTGGCTTCCCTGAACATGCCGTGCATCTCCCCCTTCTCTGATCATGCTGCTGCTTCCCTGCCATCCCTGACCATGCTGCCGCTTCCCATCCATCTCCGACCATGTGGCCGCTTCTCCTTCATCTCCAACCATGCTGCCGCTTTTCTGCCGTCTCTGACAATGCTGCCGCTCTCCTGCCATCTCCAACCATGCCGCCACTTCCCTGCTGTCCCTGATCATGCTGTCACATCCTCTCCATCTCCGACCATGTGGCTGATTCCTCTCTGTCCCCGACATGCCACCACTTCCCTGCCATCCCCGACCATGCCACACTTCTGCCCACTGTGCTCCTCCATTAGCTGCAATTTTTCTCTCAAAAGCTGCATGTGGCTTATGAGCCGCAGTTCGGCCATGCCTGGTCTAAGCCTTAACATGCTTTTGCTGTATATCTCACAAAACAAAAGCAGAATTTCCAGAGCTGGAATTTACATGCAAACTTTTGCATGATTATACTCTGAATGTCCTGCAGATGTGTATACTGTTGGGAGCTCATGGTTAGAAGGAAATGAGCAGGATGTATTTTCCTCTGCCCCCCCAACTTTTCTAGTATTCTTTCTCAGAATCTTTCACCTTTTGGTAAATGTTTGCATCTTTTTTGCCTCCCTTGCCAGAACAGACCTCTTTCTGCACCAAATTATTTGAAGTAAAAGCTTAAAACTTTCATTTTTACAGTGAAAATTTTTAATGTCCAGTTTCTGGCTTGATTTGAGATCACAAGTTGTTTTCAGATGGTTGACATGATTTTTAGAGGTGGATAAATACAACTGTACCTAAAGGGGAAATTTCACTTGTGACACCTGGGTTGGTCTTGGGTAGAGAATATTACCACACTCCTTTTCAATGGATACGCTTCTTTGTTCTTTTCCTTTTTCTCCAAAGAGGTCAAACCCTGACCCACAACACATAGGCTGAATCTGTGGGTGATGCAGAAGGGATATGGGAAGAAGGAATGGCTTGTGACAGTAAATCATAGTTGTAGATCCATTGGCTTGCCCAGGGATGTCTCATAGAACTGTTCTCTGCAGTACAGAGGTTGTGCTGCTGCCATTTTCCCTGGTATTTATTAGAAACACTTTGGTCTCTCTCTGCCCTCAGGCCACTTTGTGTTAATGAAATATTGGTAGGATATTATTTATTATCTTAAATTTACCATTTTAATACTTTGTATTTATAGTTGATTTTTATACTGGTTTTAAAGCTACAGAAGTATTTAACCTATCCATACAGAAATCTCAGGCAGCATAGGGCTAGAAGAAATGACCAGGGTCACCTAATCTGAACCTCTTTCCTTCTAAGTATGTGAGACACTTGATCAAAGTTCAAAGTTATAAGCTTGCATTTTGCATATCACAGATGTAAGAGTCTGTCTTTTCAGGAAGAATGGGTCTACCGCTACTCTTCTTGATGTGTTTTCCTTGTATGACTCAGATCTATTAAAATATTGGTAAAAAAGGATAAGCCTGGTTTGCTATAGAGAAGAAACAAATAAATACCTCAACACTTGTTTTTAAAGATTAACACAGCTACCTCTCTGGAACTTGGCAACCCTTTAGTGTGACTAAACTTACAATTGATGTCACTAAAAACACTCTCATTAACAATTATTGCAAGTTGACAGTTCCAAAGGGGCAGCTGTTTTAGTCTAGTTCAGCAAAACAAGCAGGGAGTCCTGTGGCACTTAAAGACTAACACATTTATTTATTCCATGAGCTTTCATGAGAGACAACTGCACTTCGTCAAACACTTGAAGATGGGGAAATGTGTGAAAAATTCTCAATAATAGCCAATGTACTAATATAATATAATATAATATAATTATAATTATAATTAATGCAATTTAGGGCTTTGTATGTTGCTTAAAGGTAGCCACGGAGGTCATCTTGCACTATCCTTGACCAGTACTTCCAGTAGATGTGCCTTCAATCACACTAGATGTATTTTGTCTCAGCCAGATCTCCAGGGATACAGACGATGCTGCTAACTGTAAGTGGCTTTAGGCTGGATAGGTTCTCCAGTTCTGTACAGTTGTATCTTTGTATATTTCAAATCAATAGTGCAAAACTCGTTATAATCTTGTACAATGTCTTCTATACTAATCAACATCTCATTTTATTCTTATTCAGCAGCAACCTGAATAGAATGTCAGAGCTAACTTGGTTTAGAAGTGTGTATTCTGTGCATCTTAATTCATTTTCCATAATCTGAACTCTCAGTAAAGTTTCTCTTCTCTTTCTAATGATATTCTCTGATGTGCCATCATTGAGTTGTCTGAGCTAGAAAAACTGAAACATGTAGCTGCAGCTTGTGATTTTGCCCATTAAATTTTGTGGGGATGTAAAATTAAAAAGCTATGGCCTGCTCTAATCTCAGATACTAGGTGTGCAAACCCCAAACCTACAGTAATAACTTCCTATTTTGAGGAAAATAGGACCCAAGGTGCTCCTATTGTTCAACGGAGATTAACTTCAGCAGTTTAGTTGTGAGTTAATTGCAATACATTTAAACAGATGAAACCACTACAAAGGCTACACTGACATTCACTTAAAACATACAGACATGTAGCAATTACGGGAGATGGGAAAACATCCTGCCCAGACCTTACTGTTCAGTTCTACTGCGAAATTGATCTCTAAGAGTGGCATTATGGCTTCTTAGAGCACTGCTCACATCCATTCTAATTCAGATGTGTACGTGCCACAGTGCACGGTGATCCAGAAGCTTTTTGCTTCACTTGATCTCTGTAGGTTCAGTCACCAACATCCCCTCAGCTGCACTCCTGCGCGGTATATAGGTGGTGCTGACTCTGCCCCCCCCCGCAGTTCCTTCTTTCTGCCTGTCGTGACAGTTCCCGAAACAGCCTATCCTTGCAGAATAGCAAGTACCTGTCTCAATTTTTCTCTACAGTTTGTTTTCTATCATTTTTGCTCTTCCTTTCTCTTTCTTGACTTTTTTTTCTCTAAGAAGCCTCAGCAGTGCCAGAAGACCTGTGTTCTTTGTATCTCCACAGTGACATATGTGGACCCAGCACAGGCCCTACCATGCCTGGCTTTAAGCCCTGTGCCACCTGCAGTAAGGCCTTCTCAGTCAGCAAACTGCACAAGAAATACCTAAAGTGCCTCAGCAAAGGACATAGGTGTGAGCTGGGCCTCTTGAGATAACCTCCTGAATATGCCAAAATCAGGGCAAGCTGCAAAACCAGGGGGTCAAACCCCCAAACCACTGACAGGTGGTACTTAAACCAGTCTCCTAGTCTGTAACAAAAAAATGCTTCTGATTCCCCACTCTGGTCATCACCAAGCATAACAAAACGGAAACAGCTCCCTTACTGCACATCAGCTCCTATGGTCCCCTCTAGCCACTGGGTCTCTTTAAGGAATAGGTTCTCTTGGCCCCAAAGAGTCAGCCACAGTACACAGAACAATATAGGCTTGGATCTTACCCAAAATACCACATTGCCAGCCAATCCTTTAGTAACTACAATTAAAGGTTTAATATAAAAAGAAAAGAAAGTAAATGAGAGATGTTATAGGGTCAAAGTGAATCACATACATACAAACGATTTAGAGTCCATAAAAAGCAAATCCTTGAAGAATCTGTAGTTTGCTGGTTAGTCCAATTCTTCTGGTATGCACCCAGCACCTGGGTAGGTCTTAGTCCTTTGTTCAGTACCAGAAGACTAGTTCCAGAGGGTGATGTTGATTGCAGGATGCAGACTGAAGGCAAAATGGAGAGGGAGCCCCTGCCTTTTATCACTTTTAACTTTCTCCATGCTCTTAGAGTCCTTGCCAACTCAAAATGGAGTTGAGTCACATGGTCAGTCTGGATGACTCATCAAACAAGTTTCTTCCTAGGCTTGCTGTAGCTGTGAGCTCCCTTGATGGGCCATAAAATGTTTTGCAGATAGCTGGTATGGGATTGCTTTAGGACCAAATAACTTGGAACACATATAAAACAAATAGATTCTTAATTTCTAATACAGATATGATACCTACATATAAACCATCTAACCATTCCTAGCAGACTACAACCTTTCTATTGGTACCAAACATGGCATATCACATATGTATGACTGCAAATATGAAATATTAATATAAAAAATAATCATAAACACTCCCCTAGACCCAGACAGTGTCACAATAGGACTGACAAATGCCAGACCTGCCAGTCCTTCAAGCAGAGGACACAGAAGGATCAAGAAAATGACCTTTGGTCCATGGTGATAGAAGAGGCTCTTCATCCAACCTCCATGCCAACCACTGCACTGCTGGCACAGGTAGCCCCAGCACAGAGGATGCAGTGAGAGCCAGCCCCTCCTCGGCATAGGGCCACATCCGGGAAACCAAGGAGCCAACACTGCCAAAAAACTCAGCACAGGAGAGAGAAATCCCACCACCAACGCATGTCGGGATCCTGGCATGGGCGTGGGGGATCCACAGACTGGGGCTCCATCTACGCCAGAGGCCTGTGAAGCAGCTACAGTGTTGCTACAACTACCAACTCCTACACTGCCCAGGCTCATTGTTTCAAGGGGCAAACTGGCCCTGTCTTTGAGGCCTTGGCACAAATCTCAGGGCGAGCCTGGCCTCCGGCATGACACAAGCTAGCTCGAGGCCTCAGTTGGTAGCATGGGAGCTTGCCCCGGGATCGGGCATACATGTACCTTTTCTTGCTGGACTGCTCTAGGGGCACCCAGCACAGCTGCTCCCCATCCCCGGCATAGCTGCTCCCCATCCATGGCACAGCACGTATCATCATCCCCTCTGCTGGAACAAGCAGAGGATGCCAGGCACAGCCACTCCTCATCCCCAGCACAGTGTGCCTCAACTCCATCGGGCTCGGAATACAAGGTGGGGAAAGGCCAAACACCACCCTGCTTTTCACCCAAGGCCCATTCGCAGGAGCTATCGCTGGTACCATCCCTCAGACGGCACTGCACCAGGTCCCTGTCATAATCGTTGTGGGCTTCCAACACCCAGCACCAATGCAGACAATCATCAACACTCTTGCCCCCAGCATGGGCTCCGGCACACCCAGCAGGGAAACAAAGAAGAAAGTGGTTGTTGCCCATATTCCAGCACAGGGACTCCCAAGCCTGGGATCCCAGATCCCCTGCACTGACATGAAGCCCAACACCTAAGGGGTCCTCAGCACTGGCACATAAAAGGGATGGTCTCTGTACAGAGACTGGCATAGGGGAACACAACACGTCCAAGGCACAGGCCCGTGCGTCACAGACCTTTAAATATTGGACTGTGCAATGGGCCGAATGGAGACCCTGGGAAGCCTCCCCTGGGGCGAGGGCAAGATTTAGAGAGGTCCGACCTGGAATCAGACCTGGGAGAGGGTCCCTCGGGATTAGGGAGAGATAGCTCTAGGATCATGTCATCATCCTCCCCTGATGAGACTGCATATCAATAGTTTCTATCACTCAGGGGGGATCCAAGGGCACCTCAGGAGCTCCTGAAGTGCATGGCCACAAATCTTGAGCTCTCCATCGAGGTTTGTGAGGGAAGACTTTGACCCACTCTTTGATGGAGGAGAGTCTGCACCACCAGCAAAGGTGGTGGTCCCCATGCGTGAGGGGGTCCTGGGACAGAAAGAAAATACCATGTCCCTGCGGACAAGTTTATTTTTTTATTTACCCATCCCACCCTGGGTTCCCTATGGATGTAGTCAAGCAGTGGGAAAGAGAGGACCAACCTCCTGCCACCCCAAAAAGTAAGGACTCCAAGAAACTGGACTTGTTTGGGTGTAAAATTTATTTCACTACAGCATTACAATTACGCATAGCTAACCAACAAGTTCTCACGGGCAGATAGATTTTTAACCTCTGGAAATCAATACAGAGGTTACAGGACTTCATTCCATCCAATCACATGGTGGACTATGACATCCTCCTTGAATCGGGCTTCTTGGTGGCACGTGCAATGTTGCTGTCCTCGTGGGATGCAATAGATATGGCCAGCAGGGGAGTGGTATCAGTCATTGCCATGCCCTGGACAGCATGGCTCCAAGGGTTGGGATTGTCCCTGCAGATGCAACAATCCATCCAGGACCTCCCTTTCAAAGGCCCATCATTGTTCATGGAGTCAACTGACACCAAGCTCCACAGCGTGAAGGATTCGCAGGCTACACTCATGCCCTTGGGAACGTACACCTCTCAGATAGCCAGATGGTCCTTTCGGGCTCAGCAATCACAACCCCAACACCAGGAACAGCAACAGAAGCAGCAGGGTCCGCACCACTGGCTCTTCCAATTGTCCCAATTCCACTATGGGGGCGAGGACAGAGACAGACTCAGGGGTAGCAGGGGATCACGACCCCAAGGAACCAATCAACCCTCCCACTTGGGCAACAACGGTCATCAACCGGCCCAGAGGCAGAGGTTTTGACCCTCTTCCTGAAGACCACGACCACCCCTGGTATCCCCAACCCTAACCATTCCGAAACCAATTGGCCTCATTCTGACATCAGTGGGCCAAGATCATCTCAGCCCACTGGATCTCAAAAGAAAACTGCCCCCTCACTACCAAATTGGGGACCAAATGCAAACAGTTCTCCATATGGACTACAATGAGGGGAGAGACCCCAGAATCCACCCCTATCCAGTCCATCCTCGACTGCTTCCTAGAACTAAAAGAGAGTTGCCTGGTGCTACCCTCCCTCAGGGTGCACTTGGCAGCCATCTCAGCCTTTCATGATTCCTTCAGAGGGGTTACTCCCTTCTCTCACCATATGACTTCTAGATTCTTCAAGGGTATGGAGAGACTGTAGCTACAGGTCAGGGAACCAGTTTCTCAATGAGACCTAAACCTGCTGCTCGAAGGACTTACAAAGCCTCCATTCAAACCCCAGACTCATGTGCGCTGCTACTCCTATCCTGGAAGGTTGCATTTCTAGTAACCATTACAGCAGCCAGAATGGTACCTGAGCTGAAGGCCCTGTCATCCAAATCACCATATATGATACTGAACAGTGCCGGGGCTGCCCACACCCAGCCTTTCTACTCAAAGTGGTTTCACCCTTCCCCATAAACCAGGAAATTTTCCTCCCAGTGTTCTCAGACCCACAGGTAATGGAGAACCAGAGAAGGTGGTACACCCTTGACCTAAGGAGGGAGCTTGCCACAAACATTGAACATAACAGATCCTTTCCTAAAACAACTCAACGGCTCGTAGTGATCACCAAAAGCATGAAGGACCAGGTGGTATCACCCCAACACATCTCATCATGGATTGCAAGCTGTATTAAGGACTGTTACTGCAGAGCCAACACTCCCCTTGCAGGGAGAATCAGAGCCCACTTGATGAGGGCCTTCCTCATACAGGTCCTGATTCAAGAATATGCAGAGCAGCCACGTGGTCCTCAATGCATACCTTCACAGCCAATCACAATTGTTCAACAGGCAATGGATGACACTACCTTTGGCAGAACCGTCCTACAGGTGGGGAAAACTCAACTCTGCCCACTGTCCTAAGCACGGCTTTTAAGTCACCTGAATTAGAATGGATTTGCGCAGTACTCGAAGAAGAATGGAAGGTTACTTACCAGCAAGAGTCCTTCTTCGAGATGGGCTCCTTGCATACATTCATATACCCTCCCTCCATCCCCACTTTTCAGAGCTAGCAGAAAGAAGGGTCTGAAAGGGGGGCAGAGTTGGCACCACCTATATACTGCGCAGGAGTGCAGGTCTGAGGGGGCAGTGGCGACTGACCCTATGGGGACAGGCTAGGGTAAAAAGCTTCCGGATCACCGTGTACTGCAGCATTTGCACACCTGAATTAGAACGTATGGGAGCAACCCATTTTGAAGAAGGATGCTTAATGGTAAGTAACCTTCCATTTCAGATCTATCTACTCTGTCTAAGGTGCTTGGCAAGGATGCTTATATTAAACACCTTAGAAATGCCAACAAATTAATGATTGTCTTTCAATAATTAGATATAATTCAATTAATGTGTAAGTAAAAATGTGTTTTATAGCTGCCAGCAGACTCTATGCCACCAAGTCACAATAGGCTCTAAAAGTCATGCTGGGCTTCCTTTGTTTGCATGTTATTACCTGTAATGAAGATTGTACATGATAAAATTTGCCACTGATTACACCTTTTTGCCTGAGCTTTTACGTGGGGCTCATCAGGAGGGTATATGAACATCTTAAACATTTCATTTACGAAGTTTTCCAAAAGGCTCTGTGGTGTTTGTGTAACCCATTGTTTTGAATTGAATTGCATAGGAGAAATGGAGATATTGGCTCTGTCATTGGAAGCTTGGGCCTAAGTTTACAGTTCACTGAACAAATGAGACACCTAGGCTATGTCTACATCAGGAACAGTTAGTTTGAACTTGTTAGTTCAAACCAATAAGTTCGAGGTTAGTTTGAACTAACCTCTAACTTACTAGTTCGAATTAACAATGTGGACTAGTTCAAACTAACATTAGTTCAAACCAGTCCACGTTGTTAGTTTGAACTAACTGCCCTTAGTTTGAATTTCTTAAGTTCGAACTAAGGTTTAGTCTGAGTCTACATCATGCTTAGTTCGAACTAACACTTGAACTAAGTGCTTAGTTCAAATTAATTAGTGCAAACTAATTTTGATTAATTCAAACTTAGTTCGAACTAGCATGTCCACACTAGAAACCTAAATCAAACTAGCATGTCCATGCATAGGGCTTGCTTGTTCAGCTTATGAAGGAGACACCATGGAAGGTGTGGCAAAATGGCACCCAGGAAAGGCCTTCCCCCAACCAATCCCATAAAAAGAGGAAGGCACTTTCTTCTTGATGCCGTGCACCCTGGGAGGACGAAGATTGAACTGTGTTTAATTCAAACTAATCATTAAGTTGAATTAACGCACCTACATTGGGTTAGTTTGAACTAATAAGTTTGAACTAACTGTTACTCAGAAATATAGGCAGGTCCCTATGTGCACATGTGACAGATGTTTGTTGACTCAGAGTTAATTGACTTTATTAGAATTTTCTGACATGTAAAATTGCAAGATCAAGTTGTTTGCCATTAACTAAGAGTTCATTCTGCCAACTGACCTTTGTGTGACTCCCCTTGTAATTGATGCATTTTCTTCCTGTTTGAGAACTGCAGACTTTTTCTCAGCCTCTGAAAGACAGGAATATAAAGGACTAATTGTAAGCCCTTTCCTCTGTCATCATTTCTGCTTTCACTGTTCCATCAGACACTTATAAATTAACTTAAAAATCCAGTCCCAGTCTCACTGACTGTATGGGTGTTAAGATGAGCAGGCAGGTAATCTACAATTTTCTTTGTTCTAAAGGGGTAGTTTAGTCCAGCAAAACAAACAAGGAGTCTGGTGTCACTTTAATTTGGGGTTTGTGGCTTCCCCAATGCAATTTCAGTGCTTCTGCACTGGAGCGTTCATGATCTGGACCTGCTGGCAGACCCCAGCCTCCACTCTGCTGGTGTCTGAGGTAGCTGGCAGGGGCGTCGTTGGGGCGGGGAGGGACCCGGACCATGGGCCCAGCCCCCTCCCCCCACTGGCAGGCCCCGCCCCTGCTGGCAAGCCCCGCCCCTGGCCAGGGATAGGGCCAGGCGGGGCCGCGCCACGCTGCCACGGGCAGCTAGGCCACAGCGGGGCCAGTTCAGAAGTGGCTGCAGGAGGCTGGGCCCTCACCCGTGCCGCTGTGGCCACAACCGCGGCCGCGGGTGGCTAGGCCCCCAATCACCAGTGGGGGATGGGGCCACCACAGCCGTGGGCGGCTGACCGAGCCCCGGCTCCCTGGCCAGGGATCCAGGGGCCTGGCCGCCCGCAGCTGCAGCGGCGCGGGGTCTGGCCTCCCGCGGCCGCTTCTGGCCCAGCCCCGCTGCAACCTAGCCTCCCGCGGCAGTGCGGCATGGCCCTGCCTGGCCCGATTGGGCTAGAGATCTGGGGCACTGGTGCTGGGACAAAGGGCACATGCCCCGGGGTGCCCAGCGCCAGCGACGCCCCTGGTAGCTAGCCACAAGTATCAGGCCCCACCAGAGAGCTTACTGTTCCTAGTAAATCACCTGGGGCCAAGCTCACAGGTGGTAGAGGCCGTTTACAGATGGGAGGGACAAAATCGACCAGACCCCTCCCCAAAGTCTAGGGAAACTAGGAGGCTCAACCTAATGGGATGGAAGGCATATTCAACCTCCATCTTCCAGCTCTGTATAGCACACCACCAGGCATGGGGCGGGGTAGATAGTCCCTGAATCTCTGGGAACCTCTGAGGCAATTCCGTGACCTCGTCCCCCAGGAACACCTGGAGGACTATGACTCTGTCATAGAGGAGGGCATGTTGACCTCCCGCAATGCCCTCATAGCAGCCTGTGATGCCTCAGACATGGTAAGACGGGGGACTGCCTCAGCAGAGGTCGGGTGTCGTGCAGCGTGGCTACATGACACAGGCCTGCCTCAAGACTGGCAGCAGGCTATCCAGGACCTCCCTTTCAAGGGCTGGTCTCTTTTTGATGGGACCACTACTGCTTTACTTCATGGTGCGAGGGACCCTAGAACCACCCTTAGGTCCCTAGGTATGCTTGCATGAAGTTGACTCCTCAGCCCTCCTCAGGAACCCCCTTCGCAGGGCGAGACCGGGGAGCACCCCATGTAGGGTTCTAGAACCCCTACACCTTCTGGGGACCTCTGATAGGCACCCAGACAACCACTCAGCCCTCAACAGCCCCTTGAACACCTGGGGCAAGGGCCCATCACAGACCCTCCCCCTGCGGTGGTGAGCATGAGGCCAGACACGGTAGAGAGTGAGGCAAATGCGCATTCTGCCATCCAGTTTTGTGCAAACTCCTGCTGGGACCTCAAGATAGGGATTCCCCTATCTCCTCATTTGTCATGCATCAGTCCCCCCATGGGCCTAGGGACGACTTATCACAGGGCCTTTCTCCTTCCCTGCCATTTTCCCCCCTCTTCGTTGTTATATCTCGTTCTGCTACTCTACCCCCTTTTCCTCCCATAAAGGCTTCTGAGGAGTTTTTCCCAAAGCTTAAAGTTGGAGTTCCCTAAGACAAGGGACTCCATTCTGTTGCTATAACTTGTTGGAGGATCACCTCCACTGGGTGGGACCCTTTGGGATACCCCACCCCACCCTTTCCACCTATCCCTTCTCCTCTGGTTAACCTCATCTAACAGAGTCCCTTTGGAGGCCCAAGGACCCTCCTGGCTGAACCTGCTAAGTTGTCAGGCCTCAACCCAGGGATCCTTTCTCCCCTTTTTCAACACTGATAGGTCAGGGGATTAGACCCCTGTATCATCCTTTATGTGGTTGTTTTCCCACATTTTCCTTCTGCACGGTTGTGGGACATCCGTCCCATGGTGGCCCTACCATGATCTTGGCCACGTCATTCTGGATCAGTGCATCATACATAAAGGTGACAAAACCCATCCCACTGAGGTTGGAGAGCCAGCGTTTTCCCTCCCCTCTGGCTAGGGGCATAGCACCCATTTGCTTCTTTAGAGGATGGAAAAACACTGGGAGGAACAGCGATTTCCTTTGCTTATCATGTAATGACATAAGGGCCATCTATACTGGATCAAGATTGCCCTCTTTTCCAAAAAGCCAATCTCCTAAAGGAGTGCTAGATAACCGCTTTGGCACCCATTGTGCAGGTCTTCTCTCAGAAGAGCCTGCAGGTCAGTAGTGTTTTCATCAGCTTAAGCTTGACGACCCACCGTTTTGTCCGTCCTTGCAAATGGGATGCCGTTTGAGTATAGCCCTGCTGACAGAGGGAAAATATAAACTCCGTCCACCATCCAAGGTACAGCTAGTAGTCACCTAAACTGAATGATGTGAGCAGCACTTGAAGAAGAATGGTGGGTTACTTACCAGTAACCATCATTCTTTGAGATGGGCTGCTTGCATACATTCAGGTCCCTGCTACCGTCCCCACTACTTGGAGTTAGTGATAAGAAGGGACTGAGGGGGATCAGGGTTGGGGCCATCTATATATAGCTGCAGGAACGGCCAAAGGGGGTGCTGGCTGCCGACTCTGCTCTGGCAGGCTAGGGCTAAAAGTTTCTGACTCATCATGAGCTGTAGCACATAGACACCTAAAACTAAAACTGAATGTATGTGAGCAGCCCATCTCGAAGAAGGGCAGTTACTGGTAAATTACCAACTGATGTTACCGCTGTAAACAAACTGAGCATCTGGCCCTTTAGATAGCTCCTGTCCGTCTCAGACAACCTTTTCAACTAACTATGTAATTTCCACTTTTATCATTCATAAGTGATTATTAGTATTTTCAGTGAAGAAAAGAAATTAAGGTGAACAATAAACCGTATTAATCAGTATTCCTAAAAGCAGTAAGTCTCCTCCATCTGTATGAATAGTATCTAGACTAATCTGCTCAGACTGTTACCCAGGTTGAAATTCCAGTTCCCTTGTAAAATGAAGTTGTTATGGACAAGTAAGTTCTTGTCTTTTCTTATGGACCAGCTCTAATTAGTAAATGAAACTATTGACTTTAGACAAAAGGAATACCGCACCCTCACATTTCCACTGTTTCCCAGGGCACATTTATCTCTTCAGAGATTCAGGTGCAATTCCCCTTCAGCAAGAAAATGGGAGTTGTGGGCAGAAGTGTGAAGGCAGAATTTTTTTTCTCTGCTGAAAGCATTTCAGTGCAACTCTTTAATTAATGCAAGTCATGCAGTCTGGTTCCTTAAAGTCCTGCATTTTCTAAGGCAGCCCAGATGCCTCTCTATGGTATCTGAAGAAGGACAAATAATTCCAAGCCAGACTGTGACCCAAGAACTTCTTAATGCCAACTGGGAAGAGGGTGCAGAACGGTTATAGGGATCCTTTGGGTCTTATGTGCATTCTCATTTAACAAAGGATGCCATGTGAGATCTGAAATGAAAGCTGGTGTCACACTGCTCATCGGTATCATTATAAAAGTTTTCAAATGGGCAGATTACTGCATGTGTCAATGGGGCCCACACCCAGAGTGTCCTCCTCAGACCTGCGAGCAATTGGGAGGGGAGAGGAGTGGACTGACTCAGAGGATGGACTCTGAATTCCCACAGCACCCCTGGGCCAGTAGCCAATCAGTCCCCGGGGGAGTGGCAGAGTTGACTTGTGTGTGCAGTGCGACTTCTGGAGCAGCCTTTAGGCTGCACCGGAAACCACACCACATGTGCAAGTTGGCCCTGCCACCCTGGGGGGCCAACTGACCAGGCTGCAGCCAGCCTCTAGCCTCAGCTTCCCCCTTCAGCACTGGCCTGTTGGCAGGGGCGGAGATGCACTAGTAGGAGGCGGTCCACTGGCGGGGGAGGCCCAGAGGCCCTGTGGCCTCTGAACTGCCTCTGATTCCAATGGGGTAGCCATGTTACTCTAGTTTAGCAAAACAAGCAAGGAGACTGGTGGCACTTTTAAAGACTAGCAAATTTATTTATTGCATGAGCTTTCATGGGAAACAATCCAACTTTGTTAGACGCTTTCCCATCTTCAAGTGTCTGACAAAGTGGGCTTTCCTCCCACCAGGAGTGTTGCTGCCCCAGGAAGAGACCCGGGGCACCACCAGGCCCTGCCCCTGGCCACAGGCCATGCCCCCCGGGCCAGGGTCAGGGCTGGGGCTGGGGCCGGGAGCCCGGATCCCTGGCTGGGGACAGGGCAGGGAGTGGCAGCCGCGGCCGCGGGAAGCTAGGCCTGGATTCCCGGCCAGGGCCAGGGCCTGGAGCAGCAGCCACTGCCATGGGCAGCTGGGCACAGATCCCCAGCCGGGGACAGGGCCGGAGCAGCTGCCACGGCCGCAGGTAGCTGAGCCCCAGATCTCCGCACTGGCAGAGGCGGGGCCCCGCCAGACCTGGGGCACTGGTGCTGGGATTCGGGGCATGGGCCCCATGTGCTCAGCGCCAGCGACACCCCTGTCTCCCACAAAAGCTCATGTCATAAATAAATTTGTTAGTCTTTAAAACTGCCACCAGACTCCCTGTTTATTATGAAAGATATGTACAGATATTACCTGAATTACCCATATATATCGAATATAAGTTCTTAAAGTTTATGTGCTGGGGTGGGGCATGGTTATCAGCAAAGGTGAAAAACAAGTTTTCTGTCAAATGAGATAGTTATCCATCCTGTCTGTTCACATGTAAATTAAGTATTGTCTCAATGGGATTCTTATCACCAGTCTGAACTGAATACCAATGAAGGATCAAGAACTTCAGAAAGGTATTAACAGAAAGAGTACAGAAGGGAAGGGGGAAAAAATGGAGGGATACGATAAATAAACTGTTAGTCTTTAAGGCTATGTCTACACCTAAAAATGCTAGTTCGAACTAGTTAGTTTGAATTAATTAGTTTGAACTAATTTTGATTAATTCAAACTAACATAATTCGAACTAGCATGTCCACACCAGAATCCTAGGTCTAACTAGCATGTCCATGCACAGGGACTTGCTGGGTCGGCCTAGGAGTGGGGCATTCTGGGAAGAGTGGCAACATGGCACCCAGGAAGGCCCATTGCCCCAGCCAGTCCCTGGCAAACAGGAAAGGACCTCAGCCCTGTGCCCATTGTGGCTGACAACAGGCAGAATAAGGAGCTCAAGGACCAGTCAAATTTGCTCAGATAACTTTCGTTTAGCAACTTCTCCCCAGATATGACAATACCTATCCTTTCTTTTTCATAGGGCACCAACCAGCCAAAATCAGCCTTGAGTTATACAGTCATCTAACTTGAATAGTCTTGTGTTATTGAAATTCAGCCTCTGGTGGCATGGGGCGATACCCTGTAACTTTCAGTGGGTAAGCAGATCATAGGTACAACTGCAGTGTAGCCAATAAATTAAAGATACAACTAGAAAAATATCTGAATTTTATTTTTTAAAAAAAGGATGGGCCTAGCTTAGACTTGGGTGATGGGGGGGGGTACTGCTCAGGCTTGCATGGGGTGGGGGTTATGTGTGGGGTAGGGAGCTTGGGGGGGGGCGCTGAGAAGTGGTCACAAATGGCTTCTTGGATGGGGGCCTGGACAATACAGGAAGAAGCTCTCCTATTTGGAGGGTTCCAGGGCCCACCAAATTATTCTTTAACCACTGGGTGAGGGTGAAGGCTCTCTTCTTCTTGGATTGATTTCTCAGTAATTGTGTGGGGCACAGACATAAAGTAGGGGGACAGACAAAGAATTACATTTACCTTTAAAGTATATGTAAGCTAATGTTGCGTGTATGTCTTTCAGTGTCATAAGTTAAATAATTTTGTAATAATGTATAATAGACATTATAACCAATGTCTAACAAGACTCCATATTGGCAGTTTGGAACTCCCACTTAAACATTGTACTGCATTTTGTATACTTAATGAAACCTGGTTTAGGCTTATGCTGTATATGTTCTTTTAAATGTATGAACAAGGTGTGTGTGTGAAGGGGCCAGTCTCAATTGCCAGCCTGTCTTGATGGAGCACAATTACCATCTAAATAGCCGAACAATGCAGGCATCTCCAATGAAAGCAAACAGAAGGAGCCACCCCAGACAGAAAACAACAAAATACAATCAAGTCTGCAAGTGGCTGGTGACCAATGATCTCACAAGAACCCTGAGGCAACATGCCACAGCAAATCCCATAAACATGGGTGGGGGAGAGGAGCCAGCTCAGGTGGGCGGAGGGAAATAGGAGGACTTTAAACAATTAAACAGTTCCTTTACATTTTTCCGTTAGTGGTGCTCAAAAGAAAAGAATCCAGCATCCTGTGCAACTGGATTTGGCTTTCTGGGGCAAGTAGGGGTACAAACAGTAAGATCAGACTGGTTTGATTACTGAATATCATTTATTCACTGCCACTCTTCAGACTGGAAGTACTATTTAATTCTTCTGCTCTTCTCTTTTGCTCTCTTATACACAGCATAAGAACACCAGACAGTAAGCCACAAAGTTAGGCTTTCTCTTGTTAATAAGCTCTTGAGGTGTTGCCATTAGTGTAGTGTAGCTCAACAAAACAAGTAAGGAGTCTTGTGGCACCTTTAAAGAGTAACACATGTATTTATTCAGAGCTTCTTATAGTTGAATTTCCACTTCCAAAGAAAATGGAAAATGGCGGCGGGGGGGGTGGGCAGAGTATGATTCTTTAAAAGTGCCAGTAGAAAGTGCCAGTTTCTGGCGTATTTCTGACCGGTGTCAGAAAACTAAAGAATTCATTCCTGTACAGAAAGGTGTAGTTTATTGACAGTGTGGCCAGTGGCTTTTTGAGGGTATGCTAATCATCCTCTAGTCTATTCCATCACCAGTAAATATATGTGTAGCTTAATAGTGTGTGGTTATTGTATTTAAGACAATCACTATCTAAAGGTTTAATTTTGAAAAAAGAAGAGCTGATTAATTTCCAAAACATCTGCTTACATATGAAGGGGCATGAGTCAGCAGACTCCATTTTGGGTCCTGGGACACCATTTCAGGGACCCAGGGTAGTCACATCTCACCTGTCCTCACCATCTCCAGGTCAGTCACATGGGCCCAGAAGCACCATATTAGGAAATAACCCTTCCCTGACCCAGGTGAGGTGACCAGCCATATAAGGTATACAGCCCCCGACCCTGAATTATGATTGGCTCTGTGCCTGCCTTACCCCTTTTCTGTAGACTGTACTATAAAACCCACGGTATTGTACTCCTCTGGGAGCTAGCTCCACGAGATCTCTGTAAGGTAATAAAGCATATATGCATTTGTGACCTCCTCTGTCTTTGTGTGTCTTGGGACCACTTGGACCGACTCGGGGACTACCAGAGCTTTGTGCTCTAACAATTGGGGGCTCGTCCGGGATTCCAAGGCGAGAGCTGCGAGAAGCCAAACACCCACAGCCGGCAAACAGTCCTGTTTTGGGACCACCGGGTCTTTTGCTTCTCCTGGCCGGTAGCTAAGGGTCCCAGCTGGAAAAACTGATTTCCCGAGCAGAGGACGTCACTGGGGAACAGGTAAGACAGGGTGAGCCTGACTGGCAAATAGCCCTTGAACCTGAAAAGGGGAATTTTTGTTGTTGGGGTTCTGAGCAAGAGGGGATGAGCTGACGAGCGAGAGCCCCTGAGCCGAACCTGGGGGATTTTTATTGAGGTTCTGAGCAAGAGGGGGTGAGCTGACGAGCGAGAGCCCCTGAGCCGAACCTGGGGGGGGGGTTTATTGCTTTTATTGAGGTTCCATGCAAGAGAGGGTGAGCTGATGAGCGAGAGCCCTTGAGCCCGAACCTGGGGGACTTTTAAGGTATCAGCAAGAGAGGGTGAGTCGACGGACAAGAGCCCTTGAGCCTGAACCTGGGGGGTGGGGAAGGTCGTTTTTGAACTTCGAGTAAGAGGGGGTGAGCTGACGGGCGAGAGCCCCTGAACTTGAAAGTCTGTATCACGATCTCATTATGGGTCAGAGGGAAACTAAGGTAATTCCAGACAGTCCGCTGGACTGGACTTTGAAACATTGGAAGGAATTGGGAGGAAAGGGACTGAACAAGAAAAAGGCTGCTAAGCTGTGTATTCTTAAGTGGCCAAGCTGTACTCGTAGAAATTCTGCTTTGCAATGGCCCCCTATGGGCACTTTTGATATGAACAAGGTGCTTTATCTTGAGGAAATATTGTTAAATTCGTTCCCGGGGCATATGGACTATTATTATGTCTGGTATGAGGCTGCGTGTAAGCATTTGCCCCCTAAGAGGGCCACCTCGACCGTTTGTGCCTTGACCGCTTCTGCACCTCCGGCGTATGATGATGATGAGCTTTGGGTGGCAGGACAATCTGACCGAGCACGGGGAAGGGGGGTTCCCCCGGCCCACGATCAGGCGGAGGGGGGGGCTGTTGGTTCAGACCCCAACCCAACCCAGGGAAGGGAGTCCCTGACCTCCCAGGCAGGTTCGGCAGAGACCCTAGAGACAGTAGAAACTGGGTGTGTTACTCGTAGCAAAGCCCAGAGGGCTGCCCTACCTGCCTCTGAGAACTCTGTGCAAACACCTGACCCCAATAACATGATGGCGCCTCTCAGAGTCTACCCAGTTGTACGGCAGGATGACTCTATTACTATGACCAGGGTTCACCAACCCTGGGCTGCCCCTGACTTACTTCAGTGGCAAAACCAGATACCGCGCTTGCGTGATAATGCCGAAAAAGCGCGGCGCATGGTGGAAGGAATTTTTGCGGCTTATAATCCTACATGGGCGGATTGTAATCAGCTCTTTGAGGTCCTCTTTACGGAGGCTGAAAGGAGCAAAATAAAGGAGCTGGCAACCCAGATTGGCACTGAAAATGGGCGTGCTGAGTGGCCCCTCACTGATAAGGGATGGGACCCACAAAAAGATGACGATCTTAAAAAATTAGCAGCCGCCAGGGACACTTTAATAGAGGCCCTCCGAAGGAGCGGCCAGCAAACTCTAAATTGGAATAGGGTGGAAGCCACAGTGCAAAAACCTGATGAACACCCTGAGGATTACCTACAACGGTTAAAGGAGGCCCTCCAGAGGTGGGCTGGGGTAGATACTGACCAGCCACAACAGGCTTCTCTTTTGGTAAGTTATTTTGTCAGGGGTAGCAGTAAAGATATTCGAGAATACTTTGAGCGGAGTGTTCCAGGCTGGTCCGGAGAAACCATCACCAAAGTGCTGGCCATAGCTGTTCACCTCTACAACGGGCGCTTGGAAAAGAAGGAGAAATCGGAGGACCGGACCACGCGCGCTCTGCTAGCCCTAGCGGCGGTGGGTAAGCCAGGGGCACCCGCCCCTACACGCAACCCACACACGTATTACCACCCCACTCCGCCATCTCCAGACCCTGTTCTTGCTTATGGCCCCCCTAGGACCGCCAGCCGTCCACGACTCACATGTTTTGGCTGCGGTGGGTATGGTCATTTCAAACGTGACTGCCCTAACTCGTGGGCTGACCGTTATGCTGGCCGGGAACGCCGGCTAAACTCCAGACCCAGAGACAGAGACACGTACTCGGACCTAGCCCAGCGAGGTTATGGGTGGCAGCCAGACCCTGTTCCATCCTGGGACCGCTAGGAATACGCGGGGGACCCCGCCGAACTTTTAGCTCTCCTGCAGACCCTGTCTCCCACTGACCCTAAAGTCACCCTGACGGTGGGTGGCCGGCCTATTAATTTCCTCCTTGACACCGGAGCGGCCGTTTCCACCATCTGCACGCCTGTGGCCCCAATCTCCACTGAGGAACTTTCCTTCCAGGGAGTGGAGGGGCAACAGCGTTCAGCCCCTTTCTTACACCCCACCCAGGTCCAGTGTGGGCCGCTGGGGGATGAACATGCGTTCCTCCTCTTACCTAGCGCACCCATGCCTCTCCTGGGCAGGGATCTCCTCTGTAAGTGGAGGGCCACCATCCACTTGTCCCCTGAGGGTATTACTCTCAAGATCCCCGAAGACAGGGTCCCTGATCTAATAGCCACCTTGCAGGGAGCCCCGGAAGGGTCCCCCACCATCCCGGAGGAGCTCAAGAAAGCCCCTCTCACAGTCTGGGCAGAATATCAGGAGGGAGTTGGGTGCCTCCGTTCTTGCGACCCGGTCAGGATAGCCCTACGCAGTTCCAGAACTCCATGCGTGAGGCAATACTCCATCCCTCGTGATCGAGTGGAAGGTGCCACACCGCAAATACTGAACCTCATGCGTGAGGGCATCCTGGTAGAATGCCACTCCCCCTACAACACTCCACTACTGCCCATTCCCAAGCCTGCTAAACCTGGCCAGCCTGTACAGTATCGCTTGGTACAGGATCTCCGAGCCATTAACGAGATCGTGGTTCCTCTTACCCCCATTGTTCCCGATCCTGTCACTATCTGGACTCTGATTCCTTCCTCTGCTACACACTTCTCTGTCCTTGATCTGGTCTCTGCTTTCTTTACTATTCCTTTACACCCAGACTCACAACCGCTCTTTGCTTTCACGTGGACGTTCCCTGATGGTCGTACCACTCAACTTCAATGGACTCGGTTGCCACAAGGGCTAACCTCCTCCCCAGCCATCTTTGCCTCAGCTCTAGCTGAGGCACTGTTGGACTGGCACCCCAAGGAGGGTAGTGCCCTTCTCCAGTACGCTGATGACCTCTTACTGGCCTCCCCATCTCAGGCAGCCTGCCACTGTGACACTCTTTCACTTCTCACTTTCCTTGCTGATTTGGGTTTCCGGGTATCCCTCAAGAAGCTCCAGTTCGCCCTTCCTGAGGTCTTATACCTTGGGCGATTACTCTCCTTTCAAACAGTTCGCTTGTCTCCTAATCGTATTGCAGCCATTAACAGGTTTCCTACCCCTGCCTCTGAACGAGACCTACGTGTATTTCTGGGTCTCATTACTTTTTGCCGCCCTTGGATACCTGATGTCTCCACTCTTTTGCGTCCACTACACTTGCTTCTCCGAAAGGAAAACCTTCCATTCAAATGGTCACCTGATGCTGAAAACAACTTCAACTTGCTCAAGCAAGCTCTCGGTTCTGCGCCTGCTCTTGGTCTCCCTGACTACGGTAAGCCTTTTCTTTTGTATGCAGATGCAGGCCCTTCCTCCATTAAGGCTGTTCTCGCACAACCGTATGGCGACCGGCCCCGGCCCATCGGCTATTATTCTAGCCCTTTTGACCCAGTTATTTTGGGTTTGGCTCCGTGCTTTCGGGCACTGGCCGGCTTACCTGTTGTTCTCCCTGGAATCCACTCTCTTACACTTGGGCGCCCCATTGTGGTGCAATTGCCACACCACATTTATTCCTTAGTTACGACACAAGTCCTTGCCCATCTCTCTGCAACCAGACTCACTCGCATGGAACTGGAAGTGCTCCATGCTCCCGACATCATCCTCAAGTCCTGTTCAGCTCTCAACCCTGCAACCCTGCTGCCCGACTCCCTGGAACCCCCTGGCTCCCCCACCCATTCCTGCTCTGAATACTTACAAAACCATTTTTCTCTTCCTCATGCAGCCTCAGATGTCCCTCTTGCTGAACCTGACCTCACCCTATTCACTGATGGCTCTGCCTCCGTTGTCAACGGACGCCGATGCGCGGGATTCGCGGTCTGTACACTACAATCTTGCCTTCTTTCTGGGCCCCTTCCACGCGACTGGTCAGCCCAAAAAGCTGAGCTCCATGCCCTTGCACGCGCTTGTGAGCTTGCTATAGGAAAGACCGCTAATATCTATACTGACTCCAACTATGCCTATGACATTGCCCACGACACCGGTGCCTTATGGGCCACTCGTGGTTTCCTCACCAGCTCTGGTCGCCCTGTTGCTAACTCGGCCCAAGTACAGGACCTTCTACAGGCCCTCTCTTTACCCTCACAGGTTGCCGTCCTACACTGTCGCGCCCATACTCATGGAACTGATGATCTTGCCCGTGGAAATGCCATCGCTGACGCGGCTGCCAAAACAGCAGCTGCAAGCAGCCTCTCCACGGTCCCCATTGCTCCCCTTGCTCCGGACCCGCCTAATGCAGATTTCTTTACATCACTATACTCTGAGGTCCCTAACACAGAACTCCACCTTTGGCAATCTATGGGAGCCTACTGCTCCCCAGAAGGCATCTGGCACTCAAAAGATGGCCGTCCAATGGCTCCCAGGGCCTTTCTTCCAGCACTCGCCCGAATGACCCATCAGTTGGGCCATCCGGGCTCGAGGGGGGTGGTTGAGAGAATCAACAAGCATTGGTGTGCGCCAGGCATCACGGCCATTGCGGCCAGCATTACGCAACAGTGCACCACCTGCGCCCAGCATAACCCAGGACGCGCTGCGATACGGGAAGAGGGGAGGGAAAAAGGGGGACGCCCTTGGGCAGTAGCTCCTTTCCAGTTCTTACAGATTGATTTCGCCGACATGCCCCCTGCACAAGGGAAGAAACATATACTAGTAGTGGTTGACCAACTCTCAGGGTGGGTAGAAGCTGAAGCGACAGGGCGAGCTGACTCAGCTGCTGTTGTGAAACTCCTACTGAAAAACCTTATCCCTCGGTTCGGGGTCCCCTTGGGAATTGACAGTGATCAGGGCCCCCACTTTACCAGCAAAATAATTCAGGAACTGGGGAAAACCCTGGGTTTCAAATGGAAAATGCACACCCCCTATCACCCTGCGTCAGCGGGACGGGTTGAACGTATGAATAGAACTCTGAAAACTTTGTTAGCCAAGATCTGTGCTGAAACTGGCCGTAAATGGACTGAGGTTTTACCGTTGGCCCTTATGTACATCCGCACCCAGCCTCGGGCCACCACCAAACTTTCTCCTTACGAAATAGTTTTCGGATTTCCTTTTCCCAGCCCTCATCTGCAGCCGGCACACGCTTCCCTCTTGGGAGGAGATGAAGATCTGGTGCAGTACGTCTTACAGGCGCAGAAAGTGATTCGCCTGGCACGGGAGAAAGCGATCTACCACCAGACACCGCCACTAGATGTCCCTCTACACAAAATACAGCCTGGAGATTGGGTCCTGATCCGGTCGCATCGCAGAAAGCACTGCCTGCAGCCCCGCTGGGAAGGCCCTTTCCAGACTCTACTTGCTACCCACTCTGCTGTAAAGGTAGCCGGGAGGCCCCACTGGATCCACGCCAACCACCTGAAACTTGTTCCTGCAATTCCAGGACGAGAAGCAGACGACAGGCACCCCTCTGCTGAGGGAGGGGCTAACCAATGCTCCCCCAATACCGGAGCGAAGCAGGACCTGTAGCACCTGGCAGGTTAACCAACACAATGGAACCCCTGATATTTACTGGAACTCTTTTGATGTTTGCAGCTGTACAAAGGGGGGTGCACACCGAATGGACTGCACCGTTGCCTAACTGGGGGGAAAACACTTTTGTAAACCTAATGGAAGCTGCTGTTAACTCTACTTCCTTCTGTGTGGCTGACCGACTCACGCTAGGGAGCCAGATCCAAACCTGTTTCATCGGTGTTCCTGTTTTATTCAATGACGTTGTTAATACCACTAAATTTCATGTTTTCCGGTTTACTGGAAAAGTCACTCAAGTTGATGCAATTGTTATGGATGCATCGACCCACCCTTCTCCTTGGACTAATCAAAAACGGTACAAGCTTAAGCTCTTAGGAAGCTTGTCTGCCATGGAATGTGTTAACTGGGTTGGTTGCTTGGTGAGTCAATGTTCCCCCCTTCCTTCTGGCCTTAACTGTTCCCTTATAGTAAAATACTCTTTTGTATATGCTCCCCTTTTATTACCCCGGGGGTGGTTCATGATTTGTGGTAATTTTTCATATTCTTATATCCCGGCCAATTCCACTGGAGGGCCTTGCGCCTTTGGCAGGCTCACATCCCTCTATGCCCTCCCACAATTGGAGCACCAACTTCTTCCGCAAAAACACAGGCGGTCGCTCCCCACTGATTGTGATAGCCGGGTTGATCTCCTCTCCCGTTCTGAAGTTATTGCTTTAGCTATTTCCCTAGTAGGAACCCCTGCCCTGGCTGAAGCCGCTTATTTAGACCTACGAAAGATTGCATGTGCCTTAGATAAATCTGTTAATCTAACCTCACACATGATTGCTGCCCTTAACGATGAACAAGCCCAGCTCCGCCAGGCGGTACTACAGAACCGTCTTGCTCTGGACTATTTGCTCCTTAAAACTGGACATGGATGCCATGAATTTGAGGGGCTGTGTTGTTTCAATCTCTCTGATAATTCCCAGGCTATTAAAGCCAGCCTGAAGGACCTCCGCAGAGTGGAGCAAGGTCTAACTGAGCACATCGAACAACACTGGTGGGACTGGCTCACTTCCTGGCTGCCGTCCGCCGCTTGGCTCCGCACCTTGCTCTTTTCTTTCCTTGGCATTGTATTTTTCCTGGTGGGTGGTTTATGCCTCCTCCAGTGCTGCTGTGGTCTCTTTCGGGAGATGGTCAGCACCTTGCGGAGGGGCACGAGCCCTCAACACTCTCACCACCATAGACTTAGGCACCTCACCCATGCCAACGGACAACAGGGCACCCCCTTCCTCAAACTGCCCTCCCTAGGTCACGGGACCTCCTATGTGGAGGCCCCGTGAAAGGGGGGATTGAAGGGGCATGAGTCAGCAGACTCCATTTTGGGTCCTGGGACACCATTTCAGGGACCCAGGGTAGTCACATCTCACCTGTCCTCACCATCTCCAGGTCAGTCACATGGGCCCAGAAGCACCATATTAGGAAATAACCCTTCCCTGACCCAGGTGAGGTGACCAGCCATATAAGGTATACAGCCCCCGACCCTGAATTATGATTGGCTCTGTGCCTGCCTTACCCCTTTTCTGTAGACTGTACTATAAAACCCACGGTATTGTACTCCTCTGGGAGCTAGCTCCACGAGATCTCTGTAAGGTAATAAAGCATATATGCATTTGTGACCTCCTCTGTCTTTGTGTGTCTTGGGACCACTTGGACCGACTCGGGGACTACCAGAGCTTTGTGCTCTAACACATACACACATTTTTTTCCTATCGACAATGGATCTCAGACACTTTTTCAAAAGAAGAGCTGTCATGCGGGGAAAACAGAGAGGAGACAGGGAAAGTGGAGCAACTGCAACAGATTGAAGTGGAAGGTGCAGAGGGGCCTTCCAGCAAGGACACAGGGAGAAATGTGACATTTCATTTTAGTGAATCTAGTGAAGGTCCTCCTAATTTAGGAGAACAGGAAACGGGCCCCATGCAGCCAAAGTTAAAGCAGTACCCCTATGAGAAATTTGGTTTGAAACAACGGTCTTTTCAGTATAACTGGTTTGAAAAGCATAAGTGGCTAGAATACTCTGTTAAACAAATTGCAGCATTTTGTTTTGCATGCGAACATTTTGTGGCAAAACACACCAGAGGGAACGTTGATGCATTATTTAACAGTGGCTTTAACAACTGGAAGAGGGCACTAGATTCTTTTACAGAGCATGAAAAGTCAGCAATGCATAAGGGAGGCATGTTGTCATGGGCAGCTTTCAGAGATAGCAAGGTTCATGGTGATGTAGCACAGCAGTTAAATGTGGCAAATGAAAATGAGATCAAAGAAAGACGGGAGTATCTCAGATGGATTATTCATGTTATAATGTTTCTGGGTAAATAAGCACTGCCTTTTAGGGGTCATGATGAAACAGAAAGAAGTTAAAATCACGGAAATTTTTTGGAGTGTTTCAATTTACTTACAGTGCATAATTCATTACTTCAAAGTTACAATGCACCATCTAAAGCTACCTACCTCTCACCTGCCTCTCAGAATGAACTTAGTGCTGTTCAGAAGAAGTAACATTAAGCATACTTAGTGAAATGAAGAGATCAGGAATGGGTGCAATAATGGCAGATGAAGCACGAGACAAACACAAAGAGCAGCTAGCATTCTGTGTATGCTATGTTGTTCCAGAAACTGGTTTAGTGAAAGAGCATTTTTTGGGATTCAGTGACTTACAATATTTTGGTGCAGAATCAATCACAGAATCGTTACAGAGCTGCATAAGAGTTCATGGGCTAGATGATCTTCTCTGTGTGGCTCAAACATATGATGGTGCCTCTGTTATGAGTGGAGCTGGTGGTGTTCAAGCTAAATTTCAGAAATATCACCCAGAAGTGATTTACATCCATTGTCATGCACATGAACTGAACCTGTGTGTGACTGGAAGCTGTGGGGGAAGCAGACTGAGACACAGACTGGTAGGAGGTGGTAGACAGTGCCACAGTTGAGGGAAACTGGGGCCCAGAGAAGAGGATGGGCCTTCACCCCTCCCCTAGACAGCCAAATGTGGGGAAGCTCACTACTGATTGACTTCAATTAGTGCCTGCAGCCTTCAAGTTGACTTTAATTATTGCCTAATTGACTTGTCTTTAATTTTAGTTGACTTTAATTTGTGTCCGCAGCCCTCGGATAGAACCTCACTCCGGAAAGGGTGGACTTAGAGGACTTAGCCAGAGGGCTAATGTCCTAAAAGTGGACTCAGGACCAGAATTCAGCATGGAACAGTTGCACTGCACCTGGCAGGGACCAGCTGAGACTAATTCCCCAGTACCACCACCAGCAAGTACCCAGCAGGTAGTCATGTGCAGCAGATTGTTTATGCTATTTAAATTAACTCCATTACTATTAAATTGTTTTGGGTATATAAATGCATGCAGCACAGCATGTTTCAGAAATGTGGGATTTGGGGGTGGAGCTTGGGCCTGTGCCCTGGATCTTTTTCTTATCCAGCAATGCCCCTGGTGGCAACATGGCACCTAAGAAGGGCCATGCCCCTACCCAGAGCTGGGCGGCAGGGAAATCATCCCCTGCCCAGCTCTGGCAATGCTAGCCGGGTTGTGGGAGAAGGCATCTCTCTGCCTGGCTCTGGCAGTGCTGGCCAGGCAGCAGAGAAAGTATCCCTCCACCCGGCTCTAGCTGGGGGCTGTGGCTAGAGCCAGGCAGAAGATGCCTTCTCCCCCAACTGGTGAGCGCAGCCAGAGTTGGGCAGGTGGATGCCTTCTCCCCCACCTGGCTCAGCAGAGCTAGAGCTGGGCGGGGGTTGCCTTCTCCGGAAAGTCAAACTGCATTAATTCGTACCAACGGCTAGTTCGAATTAAAGTGGCACCATTCAGTTAGTTCGAACTAATAAGTTTGACCTAACTGTTAGTTCGAAATTAAGGGAGGCTTTATAGCTTCAAACTAAGCCAGGGGTGGCCAGACTTACAGAACTTCAAGAGCCACACAAGTTGATTATGAAATCTTCGAGAGCCAGAGTGGAGCAGGGCCATAACTAGGGGTTCTGGTGCCTGGGGCAAGCAGCCCCAAAGGCGCCCCCCGGCCCCAATCCAGGGCCCACCTATACAGTGGTAGGGAGGGGGCTTGTGACCCTTACTCCCTGCAGCCAGAGCTGGCAATGGAGGTCCATACCCTGCCACCACAGGGACAGGGGACCCCCGTGCCACCTCTGGCCCTGGCTAGCAGGGAAGCAATCCCCCCTTCTGCCTCTGGCTGCAGCAGGAGGAAGTGATCCCCTGTCACAGCCAGAGCAAGCAGGGGGGATTGGTTCCCTGCCATGGCCAGAGCCAGCAATAGGGGTCCCTACCCTGCCCTGATGGGGAGAAGGGACCTCCTGCTGCCGGCTCTGGCCACGGCAGGGACAAATCCCCCCTCGCGGGTCCTGCCGTAGCAGAGGGAAGTGATTGCCCCTGCAGCCTCTGGCCGCAGCAGGGTAGCAGTCCCCCCTGCCAGCTCTGGCTGCAGCAGGGGGAAGTGATCCCCCTTGCCAGCTTCGGCTGCAGTGGTGGAATTGCTTCCCCCTCCTCCGGCCTGGAGCGATCACTTCCCCCTGCCACAGCGGCACCCGCCGGGGGGATTGCTTCCCTGCCGCAGCCAAAGGCGACAGGGGTGATGGCTTCCTTGCTGTGCCCATTTAAATTGGCACCCAGGGCAAATCCCCTTTCGCCCTGCCGTAGTTACAGCCCTGGGGGAACAAACCAAACCCCCGTCCGGCTCTGGCTGCGGTGACGGAAAAAAACAAACCCTTGCCTGGCTCTGGCTGCAGTGGAAGAAAAGACCAAACCCCCATCCAGATCTGGCCCCGGTGGGGAAAAGATCAAATCCATGCCCAGCTCTGGCTATGGCAGGGAAGAAACCAAATCTCTGCCCAGCTCTGGCAGTGGTGGGGAAGAGGAACCCCCCCCCAACCTCCTCCCTCTTACCTTGCCAGCCAGCAGGGGTGCGCGGGTGTGCTGCTCCGCCCTGAGCATTCATCTGAAGAATGCTCAGGGGACTGGAGATGTAAACTGTCCCCCCACCCTGCACCAGGGAGAATGTGTCTGGGTGGGGCCAGGAACATTGATGGGGCTGTTTTTGAATTCTTTGAGAGCCGCACTTTTACCTTTGAAGAGCCGCATGCGGTTCGCCGCAGTTTGGCCATGTCTGAACTAAGCTTTCCTTAGTTCGAACTAAGGAATTTCTTAGTTCGAACTAAGGCCAGCCAGTGTAGGTGTGCACTAATTTAGTTCTAATGAATCCTCATTAATTCAAACTAAATTCCAAGTGTAGACATAGCCCTAGAGATTACCCTTGCTACCTCCTATCAAGCTTTTGGGGCTACTCTAGCATTCAGTGAAAAATTATTATTGTTCAAATAACATCAGTTTTTTGTGTGCGTGTGTTTGTTGCAGAAAACAATGACATAATTTAACCTCAAATGGAAGGGCTATGGAAGAAAATTCTCCTTTAGATAAGGCACCAGCTTTGGGATTCTTGAATTTTTGTGTGGAACAGCTGATAGCTGCTGGCTACATGGAGCACTGGACTCATCTGGTATAACATTTCCTTGTTTCTAAAATTTACTTTAAGGTCAGATTTTTCAGAAGTGCTCAATTAATTCTACTCCCATTGAAGAAGCTGGTAAAGCTCTGACTTCAACAGGACCAATGAATATATTCTCCCTTAATATTCTAAAACTAGTGAGAACAAAACACATTTATTTGGCCAAAAATAGGGAAGTGAGAAGATTCTTCACAGCAAAACAAATAAAATGTCTCAAACCACACACAGACGTATCATGAAAACACTGTGAAAAAACGTAAACAAAAATTGGGTGATAAACTATTTCCTTTCTTAGAAGTCTTTCCACCTTTCTGATCACTGCTGGGGTTGTAATTGTTCTGGCTTCCCCTGAAGTAGTCCATCAATAAATCCGTGTTAAGTGAACTAAGAAACCTGCATCCCTCTTGGCAGCAGTTGCTCCACAGCATGGATCCTTTTTATTTACTTAAAAACCCAACTAATTAAAAGTGGAATTATTATTCAGCTCTTGTGAACAAAGAGTTCTCCCTGTTATTTGTCTTCCACTTTTGCTCAGTATCAATCTCTCCATCTTTTGACAAAGTGGACATTGCTGTTATTTATGTCAAATTCTGGTGCAGAAGGCAGGCTCACAGCAAAACAAATCCAACCCTCCCCGCCCCCAACCCCACGAACAAACAAACCCCCCCAAAAATCCCAAGACAAAACACTAAGGGTTGGATTCCTCAAGGCCAGGAAATCTCTAAAATAGATTTTCTTCCTGCTCTAAGATTTCCCATAGGCTCCTGTGTAGCCTAAGCACTGTTCTGTGATGGCAGGCACCCAAAAGTAAAGTATATTATTACAAAACATTTATATGGTCCATGAGTTTACACAGAGTCAGATTTCTGATTTAGGGAATCTTTTTAGGCGTAAATCTAAAATCACATTGGATTGAGCCAAAAGTGAAAAGTCAACCATATAGTCTTTCTTAGTTCTTTTTGGGTGACCGTATGAGTTTTGGAGAATTTTAACCATTAATTTAACAACAAGAGAAGATCAAATACTTATAATTCAAAAGATTGTAACTTTCCAAAA
The DNA here is from genome assembly GCA_007922195.1 of Podocnemis expansa. Classification (NCBI taxonomy): domain Eukaryota; kingdom Metazoa; phylum Chordata; order Testudines; family Podocnemididae; genus Podocnemis; species Podocnemis expansa. The sequence goes on from ML682036.1 coordinate 4,450,111, forward strand.
TATATGTGAAGGGTTAAGTAGGATATTAATACTTCTCTAATAGCTAAGTGAAAGATTGGGGGAGGGGAAGGTTTCTGTTTCATTTATTTGCCTGACAGTACTTGGAGCATGCTTAGTTTCCCTGTTTCCCCTGTCTAGCCAGTTACTCATTCTCCATGTTGCTTCTGTGGGTCTGTTATACTGCAGTGTGGGAGAGGAAATATAAAAACACATGAATGTGAAACCACCACAAATTATAGAAGGATATGGGAACAGTCATAGTATCTTAAACTATTTTAAAGTAAGTTTTTAAGTTAAACAAAATCCTGTAAAACAAACAAGGAGTCCTATGGCACTTAAAGACTAACAATTTTATTTACTGCATGAGCTTTTGTGGGAGAAAATCCCACTTTGTCAGATGCTTTGAAGATGGGGGAACTTACAGAATGGGAGGAAAACAAATGCAGGGGAGCGTAGAATCTTAACAACTGCTTTGATTTGCTGTTACAGTCTGACCTGCTCCGATGCCTTACACTCTCCTGCATTTATTTTCCTCCCATTCATAAGTTCCTCCATTTTCAAGGCGTCTGATTAAGCGGGATTTTCTCCCACGAAAGCTCATGTGATAAATAAATGTGGCAGTCTTTTAAGTGCCACAGGACTCCTTGCTTATTTTGTTGAACTAGACTAACACGGCTACCCCTTTAGAACTTGGCAACATGCAAGAGAGTCTTGTGACACTTTTAAAGACTAATAAATTTATTTATCGTAGACTTTAAGTTGACAGTGTTCCTTTTATTTGTTCACTACTGCTCACCCAATTGGAATTTGGGATCAGATGGAGTCCGGTACCGAACCACCTCTGTTTTCCTATCAACACAAATTTAGAGCTGCAAACTACTGCAATTTTATCACCAGTCTTGCAATATTTGATATTTCTCTTAAAGCCACAGTTAGAGTCATGCAATTATGTGAGAATCTCAACTTTCATTTTTTAAAACGTTTTTTATCCCCTGCAAAAGTTTGAAAGTGTGAAGCCCTAAGACTCATACACCAGACAGAATCCACAATTGGGTTTTTTTTAAGCATTATTTGTCAGCTAATCATGACTTTATGTGGCTTGACTCATACTTTTTGAACATGGTGATGCTGGCAATATTGCTTCACTGTTTGGATTCAACCATATTTAACAGTTCAACTTTAAAATGGTTTCTGATATATAATTTTGAGGGATGAATACTAAGCAGCTCCAGAGCTATTCTGAAATATCACTCCCGACTGTTGCCAAATAACCCTCTTGAATTAAGAACCCATCTTCCCCCTCCAATAAAAGTCATGAGGAATAGGTATATTAGACACTCATTAGTAGCAAAATATGTGTGTCCCTTTGCTGTGTTGCTTCTGGCTGTTGATGTTAGGGGAAGTGTTGACAATTCATGATAAGGAAAGTGTTCCCATGGGAAAAATTGCTCCTAAAGTGGTGGTTGCTCTTTAAAGGTGTTGCTGCAAACATGCTTCTCTACTGTGCTGCTAACTGACTATGTCACGGTCAGCAACCCAAAAGATAAGAAGAGACATTTTTTTAAAATTCCCTCAATAACCAAGTGTTTTGAGAGCCACAATGGGTGTAGTGTCCTCGTGGCGGTTGCAGGACCTGGGTCAGGGTGCCTGCTGCAGCGTCCCATGGCCAGGGGAAGGAGCCTGGAACCAGGGTTCCCCAGTTGTGGTGAGGAGCCTGGAGTCAGGCGCAGGACACCAGCAAGGTCCCCTGGTAGCAGTGTGGGGTCCAGAGTCCAGAGCCACAAGCAGGCAGCCAAAGAGCCACATGTGGCTCCCGAGACACAGGTTGCAAACCCTTGGACTATATGATGCTCTCATGGCTATAATACCACCAGCTCTGCCCCTTTGAAGCTCATCTAGGACCTGTTTAGCTTCTGCCTCCTTCTGAGACTCCTTTTGTGGAGATTTGGGCCAGTGAAAGGAAAAACTCCATGCCAGGGGGCAACATAACAGTAGTGAGAGTTTTTCTCCCCAGCAAGAGAAGTTTTTCTGTTCCCTACTTAGAGAAGTTGTGAGACGGCAAACAAATTGCCTCAATTTGCCTGCCTCATGCTTTCCTCAAGCCAGCCGCCTTAGCTTCTAGGGCAATTACTCCACTAATTACTGATCTGACAAGTGAGCCAAACAGAAGGCTTAATTGTGTTCTCCCTATCCCAGGAGCCTCTATTAAGCAGAGGAGACTAATTCCGTCTCTCTAACTGTCTCAGGTCTAGCTGCAGGAAAAGGAAAACCACCAGATTTCTGAATCACTTGGTCTTGCTTTAGCGTTGCCTCTTCTCTTCACTAGGCCAATGGTTTTTGAATCATGGGTTGGGACCCAGTACTGGGTCACGACACCTTCTGCTGCCACCTGTGAAAGACTGGAATGCATTGCTCAAAGATGGAATTGCTGGCTCATGAGCATAAATGATTTTTTTCAGCTGGGTCCCAAGAAAAAAGTTTGAAAGCCATTGCACCAGGTTACCAGCAGAGGCTTCCCTGAGTTACACCAATTCCCTTGGCTGTCTTTCCTGCAAGAAAACTAGTCTCTAATCATTCAGCAGGGCAAGGCAGGGAGCAGGTGCCTTTCAACCCTGTAATGAGGCATCAAGGTGGTGGGACAGGTCTGGTAGAGCAGTGGGGAAGATGCACAGCTGTAATTATGTGTTTTGCTGCCTGGGACGCGTTCTGATCGGAACGTGCCCCTTGGCATTAGTGGCGCTTAGAGCTGGTGCCGCGAAAACTGTCTCTTAATAGAGTGGCTCCATTGAGCCGCTCTGCACTGCTCGGGACTTTCCCCCATTGGCCCCCCCATAGTTATAGCTCTGGGAAGATGGTACTTCTAGGTGTTCCCCTGCTTTAAGTGTCCCTCTGGCTTCATGGTGCTGTGGGGAGGGCCTTTGTCTCAGATACTAAAGCATGGAAAGGAGGACAGGGAAGTACAAAAAGGACATTGGAGGACACATGGAGAAAATGTAGTATTAATGTAATATTCATCTGTTTTTATGGGGCCCTGGAACAGTTCCCCCTAAAAACAGGATGTTCCGGGCCCTTCCAGCATACTTCAATCCCTGTAAGTAAAAAGCCAGACAAAATCATGTATTTTTAAAATGCCTGCTGGACAGAGGATGTGAAGGTAAAGAGTTCCAAAGGGGCAGCCCTCTTAGTCTAGTAAAACAAACAAACAAAAAAAAAAAAGCAAGGAGTCCTACAGGTTTATTTATCACATGAGCTTCCATGGGAGAAAAATCCCACTTCCTCAGACGCTTTGATGAGGGGGAACTTATAGAATGGGATGAAAATAAATGCAAGGGAGTGTAAGACATGGGATCAAGTCATACAGCAGGGGTCTCAAACTTAAATCACCACAAGGGCCTCACGAGGACTAGTACAGGGCTGCAGAAGAATTAGTACAGTAGCCTGAGGGCCACACCACTCAAACATTTCCCTGCAATGATATTGCAAATATCTGTAATGATTGTGTCATTGTGGGCTGCAGGCATTAGCTTTAGGGGCTGCACGTAGAGCCCTGCACAGATACAAATAAGTGGATCCGTATCTGATCTGCATCTGCAAGAAATGGTCCGCGGACATCCGTGTTGTATCTGTGGTTGCAGATATAATGCGGCTATCTGTGGATATCTGCATATTTGCAGGGCTCTAGCTCTGTGCAGATAAAAATATGTGGATTTGTATCTGATCTGCAAGAAATGGTCTGCGGCTATCTGTGTTGTATCCATGGTTGTGGATATAAGGCGGAGATCTGTGGATATCTGCATATTTGCAGGGCTCTAGCTCTGTGCAGATAAAAGTATGTGGATCTGTATCTGATCTGCATCTGCAAGAAATGGTCCACGGCTATCCGTGTTGTATCCGCAGCTGCAGATATAAGGCGGAGATCCGTGGATATCTGCATATTTGCAGGGCTCTAGCTCTGTACAGATAAAAATATGTGGATCCGTATCTGATCTGCATCTGCAAGAAATGGTCTGTGGCTATCTGTGTTGTACCCGCAGTTGTGGATATAAGGCGGAGATCTGTGGATATCCACGGATTTGCAGGGCTCTAGCCTCATGCAGGCCATGTGTTTGTTTGAGACCTGTCATATGATAACACAGGAGTCTCAAACACACCGCAGGAGCGTCGCTGCCCCGGGGAAGGACCCGAGGCACCGGCCCAGGCTGCACCCCCTGACCGAAGCCCACGTCCCCAGCCGGGGACAGGGCAGGGAGCAGCAGCCGTGGCGCCGCCCGGCCTAGGAAGTGGCCGCTGCGGCTGTGGGCGGCCAGGCCCCAGATCTCTGCCTGGAGACCGGACGAGCCAGGGCACTGTCGCCAGGCTTCAGGACACGTGCCAGCGACGCCCCTAAATCTATTTTCTGCCGCCCACAATGACACTATTACTGCTCTTCTCAACAGTGCAGGAAACGCTTTCTGCGGTGCAGCCCTTGGGCTAAGGCCCTAGTCCTCGTGGGGTGATTTGACACCCCTGCAGCAACACCTGCCCCTTTTGCCCGACCTCTGGTGACCCTAGCCGTGGCTTGGCCCCCTTCCTTCCCCCTCTACAGCACAGCTGACGTCCCCCCCCCCACCGCCGCGCAGGGTCCCTCTCCCCGCCGGGGGGCGGAGGCAGCGCGCGGGAGGAAGTGAGCGCACGCGGCAGGAATGCGCAGCTGGCGGGGAGGAAGGCGGGGGCAGGCGCGCGGGCCGGCGGGCGCGGGACGATGCCGCACTTCACCGTGGTGCCGGTGGCGGACGCGCCGCGCGGGGACTACGACAGCCTGGAGGGGCTGAGCTGGGTGGATTACAGCGGGGCGCGGGGCGCCGGCGACCCCTACGACACGGCCAGCTCGGAGGGTGAGGCGGGGCCGGGCAGGGCCCACAACGTGGCGGGGCGGCCTCCAGCCCCGCCGGGGCGGGCAGCGGCTGCCCCCGTCGCGGGCAGGCAGGGGGCGGCGGTGGCGCGCCGCGAAACGTGGCCGCCGCTGACGTCAGCACAGCTGATCGATGACGCGCCCGCGTTCGGCGTTCGACGTTCGGCGGCGGGGGGGGCGGAGAGGCGGGAAACAGCTGGCAGCCAGCGGTGCGGCCGCCCGCCCGCCCGTCTGTGGTAACTTCCCACGGCTGGTCTAGCTCGCGCGAGCAAACCAGGGTCCTGTGGCGCTTTTCCAGACGACAATTCGTTTATTGCACGGGGTTTATCGGGGGGTTTATCCATGGAGAGAAATAAATGTCATTTGGAAGCTGCAGGGCGCCTTGTGTGAGGTTACAAGAAAAGCTAAAGGGGCTGGGAGTTGAGCGCTGCTCTGTGTCTCTTTCTGTGGTGGTGCTGTGAGTCGGATGATGAGTTGGGCCTCTTGGTGCAAAATGGAAGAGCCGTGCTGTTCAGGGGGTGGCGCACAGTCTTGTGTTTCGAAGGGCGGTAGTGTTAGTTGAAAGGAAAAAAAGCTAGGAGGCTTGTGGCGCTTAAAGACGAACAGATTTGTTTATCGCATGAGCTTTCGTGGGAGAAGATCCCACTTGGTCAGATGCTTTGGAGAGGGAGAACTTACAGAATTGGATGAAAGTAAATGCAGGGGAGTGTCAGACATGGCATCAGGTCATACCACAATCGCATGGCTAGCACCTCTGCTTAACATGCAGAAGGGCCTGGGGTCAATTCCCAGGGGGTTGGACTTGATGATCTCACAAGGTCCCTTCCAGCCCTATGATCTGATTGATGTCTTACACTTCCCTGCGTTTATTTTCATCCAGTTCTGTAAGTTCTCCCTCTTCAAAGCGTCTGACGAAGTGGGATATTCTCTCACAAAAGCTCATGTGATAAATAAATCTGTTAGTCTCTAAGGCTGTGTTCCTACACAGTGGGTTATTTCGATACAGTTGTTTCGAAACAACCGTATATCGAAATAACGCTTATTTCGAAACAACTTATTTCAAATTAACAAAATGTTAATTCAAAATAAGGAAAAAAAGCCGAATCGAAATAGCGATTCCAGACAACAGTTATTTCAAAACAACTCACCATCGTTTCGAAACAACACATTCGCACGGCGCTGTTTCAAAACAACCATTGCGAAACAACGTTGTTTTGCCCACAGACTAGGTTTAACTTGTTTAGAAACAATGCGGTTGTTTCGGAACAACGGGAACTGTTGTTCCGAAACAACTGTGCGTCGTGTGAACAGCCTAAACCTTATTTTGAAACAGCCTCCGTTATTTCGAAATAAGGAGGCTGTGTGAACACAGCCTAAGAGGCACGAGACTTCCTTGCTTTTTTTGTCTCTTTGTATGGTGGTGCTGTGACTCTGATGATGATTTGGCCCTCTTAATGCAAAATATAAGAGCCGTGCTATTATGGAAATGGTTCACGCTCTTGTGAGTGTTTGTTTATTGCTGGTAACTAAAAAGTTGTTCTGTTGGAATATTTGAAGCTGGATTGTTGAGCCTTTCTTTACCATTGCATGTATTGGACTGGGGCCTGTGGTGTTTAGCCTACATTGTGAAGATCTGTTGTGTGAAAAATGTTGGCAAGTTCCATGTTAGCCGAGTCCAGCCAAAAAATAAAAAAATAAAGAGTCCTGTGGCACTTAAAGACTAACAGATTTACTTTTCATATGCCAAAAATAAATGTGTTAGTCTTTAAGTGCTACAGGACTCCTTGTGAAAAATATTGCCTAAGAACACTTTGTAGCCTGAGGATGCAAACTTAGCATGTGATGATGTCACATTTTTGTTTTTAAAATAACTGATTATAGACTTTGTAAAATTCTGTTTTCTTAGGTGTGATATGCAATTACATAATGGACTATTATCTGGAATCATTTTTAAAATTGGGCTGTGGCTTTCCATGAAATAGTAGTTATGGCTAGCCTATCTGTGTTGCACTGACATTCAGTGGGAGACAAGAAACAATTTTAGTTACAATGGTTTTTTTCTGATGCAAAAAGACCATATCCCTCTGTACTTAAGCAACCAAACCAGCAATTCCCAATCTGCATTTCGGGGACCAAAAATGGCCCAGGCTCCTGCTGGCTGCAGAATAGAGTCACTGCCTAAGGACCCAAATGGTGTGCATTTCTGCAGGGCTAAAAGATTAATGCAAAATTGCAAGCGCCTTGCTTCAGACGAAGGGTAATGCCGTTCAATTTCAAAAGGGTTAGCCGTGTTAGTCTAGTCTAGCAAAAAAAACCAAGGAGTCGTGTGGCACTTAACTGTAAGTTCACCCATCTTCGAAGCATCTGACAAAGTGGGATTTTCTCCCACAAAAGCTCATGCGAAAAATAAATCTGTTAGTCTTTAAGTGCCACACGACTCCTTGTTTTTTAATGCTGTTCAACCCCCCCCCCCGTTTGTAGCAGGGAGCACAGCAAAGCACTCTGCTAGGCCCGTAGTTGCTAGGCTCTTTGCTGGGGGGAGGGAGGGGGGCTAGTTTCCCTGCAGCAACCTGGGAGATCAGCAAGTGAGGAGATAAGCTACTTTTTGGGGGGGGGGAGTGGGGGCTTCAGGGCTGTAAAAACATCATCTGTGGCCCTCAAGCCAAAAAGGTTGGGAACTTCTGAACTAAACCATCCTTCTGGGTCCACCTCCAGTTCAAAACAACTTTCACTCTCAATCACTTGTCGATACTTTGTCTTGAAATTTGAGTTTCTGAATGAGGAAGAGTGTAGACTTTATGGCCTAATCCTGCTCCTGGAAGGATATTACACCATTCGTGATGGGAGTATTAAAAACTGACATGAGTAAATATTTAACTGCTCTCAAATTTACAATAGCAACTATAGGTAAACAATCTAATCTCAGGTTGTTGTTTGCTTTTCCTTCTGTGGTTATGTACTCTCATTCCTTTGGGCTGCAAGGTCCGACAGCTATTTTTTAATGTAAAATTGGTGCTTAAATAATGTAGCAAATACTCTGTGCATTGTCTCTGGGCTGCTTTTTCAGCTGCTTCTCTAGGGCATAACTGCATCTCATTAGCAGTTAATTTATTTAAAGAAGGTGATTTTCTGAGAGGGAGGGGCCTGGCCTGGGGGTTGATGGTGGAGAAATAGAATTTTAATTAGGCCGCTGTTCAGCTGGTTGCTCATGTTACTGTTTGGTCTTTTGGGATGTTTCACTGTGACTTGTAAAATTAAATGGAATTTACAAGACCCAAGGTGGGTGACCAGCCTGTCTACAACACTGCGAACAACAATGGATTTTTAAACAGTCACAATAAATAATAATCTAGCGCTGTAAGTGATCAAAACAGGAAGGCTCCAGCTGCAAGTGACCTTTGCATTCTAATGTGCCAGGGTGTGTGGTAATACTCCTGCACACCTCTGAGACGCTTAATAAGTGTGCCATTCATTATAAAATGCCTTCAGAAGTAAAAATCCTTTCCCAAGCATAACAGAGGGATCTCCTTTCAAAAACTTGCCATGATATAGTAAGACCAAATCTGATTTTATGTTTTGTCATTTTTCATTACTTTAGAGAATGATTTATAAAGTACACATGTTGAGAGGGTTCAAGCTTTTTCCTTTGAGGAGCAATTTCCAAATATTAGTTATGGATCACTGAAAGAACGCTCCCATTCCTACCACTCCCAGTCCAAGACCTAAGCCCAAGGAAAAAAGTGTTCTTTCTTTGTCTTACATATTTATTTTTGTAAAGGCCAAAGCATATGTAGAAGTCTTCAAGTACAATGTCCAACAGAAGCATTCCAATGAAAGCAACCATAATACAGTACTGTGTGCATATATTCACACACCCACTGATATCCTATTCTACATGATAGAAGAGAATTCCCCCGCTTCAGAGAAATTCAGACGCATCCTTCTTACCTGCAACATAATCTACATTTCTCTTTGGGACAATTACTTTCTGCTTCTGCATCAGGCATTCCAAACCCAAATTCACCTTCCATGGCCATGATAACCTCCGCTAGGGCCAAGCTGTCCAAGCCTAGCTTCTTTCATGAACTTGGCAGTCACTATGAGCTTCTCTGGATGTATCTTATCACGCTGCATCAGCATTTATCGAGCAGACTCCTTGATAGTCCCCAGAATAAGAGGTGGTGACAAAACTGTAACGTACCAGACATCTGTGGAACCAGCAAGGCTGGCATTACCCTGCCTGCCATGGCACTGCTACAGAGGCCACTAAATATGATGGGGCTGGATGTCTGGGCAACAGGTGTGGGGAGCAGAGGCAGGACAAAATGGACATGGGCGGGGATGATACAGACCACCATGATGTCTTAAAAGTCTTGTGGTTAAGCAGGGGTGGAGTTTATAATAGGCATGAAAAGGCATTGCCTCCTGATTGGATGCTCTCTTGCCTCCCTGCTGAGGTGGGAGCCAGTCTTGTTGAGGACAAGGAGCTGCCACTGGCAGAAGGAGCTGGCCAGGGACCAGAGACCAGTAGCGGCAGTGGGGTCTGGCCCTACCTGGGGACCAGGAACTGCCACCAGCCGCAGGGTCCAGCCCTGGCCAGGGAGCAGAGACTGCTGCTGGTGTCGGCAGAAGAGTGGGAGCTGCTGGTGGTGGTGGCGTGATCTGACCCTGGCTGGGGACCTGGAGCTGCTGGCGGTGATGGCGTCTGGCACCGGCCAGGGAACAGGAGATGTTGGCAGTAGCGGGGTCCAGCCCCATCTGGGGAGCTGGAGCCACCGGCAGCAGCAGGTTCTGGCCTGGCTGGGGATCAGAGGCTACCAGCGGTGGTGGGGTCTGACCCCAGCTGGGGTGTGGAAGCTGCCTGTGGTGACAGAAGCTGGCCCCCTCTGGGCAGCAAGAGCCACAGCTGCCAGCAGGCTCTGGCAAAAGAACAGGCTGCTGGTGGTGGCGGGAGCTGGATCCGGCCCCAGACGGGTACCTGAGGCTGTCGCCGGCAACAAGATCCTACCCCGGCCCCAGTGGCAGGAGTGGGACGAGCCCAGGTTGTGAAGGGGCAGGGCCTGGCTGGGGATGGTGGGGTGCAGGTGGAGCTGCCTTCCCCAGGGCAAACTCCAAAATCCACCCATGTGGTTAAGATATTGGTCTGGAAGTTGATTGATTGTGGTTTGGGTCCAGACTCAGCTAGAAGCTTATTGCTCACTCTTGGGCAAGTTACTTTGTGCTTCAGATGCCCATCTGTAAAATTTCTTTTCTCTCATCCCTCCTTGCCTCCAGTCTGTCTTCACTGGGCGTTAGATTTCAGTTTCTCTTGTTGAGCAGCTTTCTGGACCAGTGGGTTGGTGTCTGCTAGGCAATGATTCTCAACCTTTTGCAGGTTATGACACAGTTGGTGGTATATCAGGGCCCAGACCCTGACCCTTTTTTCAGGCCAATGATGGCCCTGCTTGAAGGTTTGAAGCAGGGGGAAAGTCTTCACTCCTCATCTCTCCATGATCTCCAGTCTTGTAGTATCTGGGCCCAGCAAAGGGAAGCTGGACAGGTCTGGGGAGAAGTCACCTGCCCCCAATTTTCTCTTGCTGGATTTCAAGCTTTTGTGATCTGGTGGAGGAGACTACGCTCCTTTTACCTCTTCTCTGCTTCTGAGTGCTTCCTTCCCATTTAATGTAGAGGTCCAGGGGGCTCTCCAGTGCATAATGGACATGCTGAGTGAGGAAAGCTCTCTTGAAAGGTTTGGCTGATCCAGATGGAAACCCTTGAAAGTGAGCAGGGTGGCATCAGGAAGGGGAGGAATGGGTCTGCTGGGAGTATTCCAGGCTGTTCCACGGCAGTTGTGAGTATGGAGTGTGAGTACGATGCTGACAGTTGGTGGGAGCCGCGGCACTGGATGGGATGTTATGCGTCTGTGTAATTGGAATGCATAACTTGACAATTTTAGTTTGTAATTCTGCCCAAAGGGCATGTATGGCTTTACGGGCAGCCCATGAATATGTGCAGAAGTTGCCTGGCAGTAAGTGTTCTGGCACGTTGTCCATTTCTCTAGTGTGGTCCAGTGTCATAACACCTGCCACCATGGCTGGTGTGGTGGACTTAGTTATTTTTGTGGGCCTCTTACTTTGGCAGCTTGCTAGAAAGGGCCATATTTAAATGCTGCTCAGTTTGACTGATTGCATGGATGGCCTAAAATGACTGAGTTATGGTATGATCCCTCAGATAACAGGCTTTATCATGGTAATGTTGACTCTCAACTATAGCAATGTTGGAATAATTGGGGAAAAACACTGACTTTTTGGTTTTCACAATGTTTCTCCCATATACTCTTTAAATATTTGTCTCATGCTGTAACACAACTTGTTTACTGTGACTCTGGGGAAATATAATTTGACTCCTTAGCCCCTGCCTGTTTGCTTCATGGGAGATTTTGGTTATGAATGTTTTGTTTTCTTTTGTATGGGATATCAAGCAATGGACTGCTGTCTTACCATGGCCTAACATTGCAGCATTGCAATATCTTGTCAACACTAGTTATGAGCAAGAAAAGAAAATGCAGCACAGTGCATTTTAACAAAAACGTTTAACATGTGCTTATTTAGGCCTATCAATTGACCGAAATGTTCACTTGTAAATAAAACTAACTCTTCTTGATGAGCAGGTGCTTCTTACTCTTGGGGTACGTCTATCCTGATGGCAGCAAATTCGCTGCCATCAGTTCGCCCTTCCAGGAGTGGATCACGGCAAGTATGAACTTGCCACGCTGTTCCTGGAAGCTGACCGTGGAAGTTCTGGGGTCAGGAGCGTAGGGGAAAGCCTAGAGGTCAGCTTTTCCCTAACGTGTAACAGTTGCCTAGAAAGTTGCTGCTGGTTACGCAAGGAATTTTACGTTTCTTGTGTAACTGGCGGTCAACTGCCACTGAATTTCCCCCAAATGTAGACTAGGGCTTATTGTTTATGACTTGACTTCATTAGGAGGCCTTAAGGATGCAGGTATGGGAGCCCTGCTTTGTGTATCAGTAAGAATTCACAACTGGCATCCCTTTAATATTTGAGATAAAACTGGTGACTTGGGAGGGCACTGTTTAAAATGGTCAGAAAGATAAAACTTGCTTTATCTTAAAGCTCATCTTTCCTAAAGATTATTATTCTTTCCGTTCCTTTCAAGGGTAGGCTGTTGGTCTTTGAAGTGCTTGCCCTCTGTCAACACAAATGTGATAATCTCATATATGTACCCTGTGGGAAGTTGTTTGTATCCAGTGATGTTTGTGGAATTGAGATTAACAAGTGTGATGTCATTGACCTACTTTGGGCAATGGCCACCTGTAGCTTTGCCAATGTACTTCCACACTTATTTGCCAGTTGTATTACAGCTTTGGTTGAAACCATGTAGCTCACTGAAACAGTGCTCTTAATCAACCTCAAGCCCTCTGCTCTGGAGATGGCAAACTGGCTGTATGCTTGTCAGCTGTACTGATGTGTGGGGTTTCTTTTTGGTAGTAGTGATTATGGTGGCCTGATGCAATACAAATAGCTTTATTGCAATTTGGTTTTTTTTCTTTTTAAATGGTTGGGGAAACAGGAGAGGGAAATCATAGTACCAAGATCATAATTTTTCATTTTAATCTCCCCAAAATAGGTATTTCTGGGGTGCTGATGACAGTATTTGCTGTTAAATTATTGAAGTTGCAGCTCTTAAAACTTGGAATACAGCTCATGTAAAATGCGCATGAAAATTCTTGTAGGTTATTTTTTCATTATTATTTTTTTCATTCCAAAAGGTTCCAAAGCACTTGAGACTTTGGCAAAGTCTGGAGGCAGAAGAAAAAAATGGCCCTTTTATTGCAATTAGATAGCTTAACTAGTGAATGGCCAGAGTCTTTCTTATGTGCATACATAAAAGTAGGTTACTGAAATTTAGGTATTTTGGGGTATGAAGCTGGCAGCCATGTGGATAAATGGTGCCCAACCCCTTGCATAAAAATGAGGATGGGCAATTTTTGGCTGTATGAAGAGACAAATCTATATTCATACATTACCCTTGGCATTCTTCATGTTACTTGAAAAATGTAAAATGAAGCCAAGTAAGAGAGTGTTTGGGAAGTTTCTAGGAAGCAGCTCTACAGGAAAGCAGAGTGAAAAGTGACTTAGGAATGTGGAACATGATGTTCTCCCAAAAGTTACTTCCAGTAATGGAGGAGCTGACTGCTCTGTGATTTCTTTGCCATTGTTCTGTGATAAATGTCATGGGGCTTTTGTCTTACTTTATCTACTTTTCAAAGATAAAAGGCTGAGTAGTTCTGCAAAGAAGTCACTTCAGCCCACTTTCTCTGTGTTTCCACATTTAAGTGGTCATGATGTTGCCATGTGAGGTCCTTTAAAAGCTTTTGATGAAAAACACAATGTGAGCTCTATGTCATGTTTATTATTGAAATCCTTGGATCAAGGAAGTTGAGATATTTCCAGTCGATGCTTTGATCAGACTCATTCCCTTCAAATACCATGTGGATGTGATGTAGAGCCTTGTGGTGCTTAGTTACCTGAGTGACAAATAGTGTAGAAATATCTTCTGGACATCCATCCAGGATATAAAATAATCTGTAATGGAAATAGAGAGTCTGAAAGTAGGTTGTATCAGGTTGAGCTAAAAATCTCTCCCATCTTTATGAAGTCAAGATTGTGGTCTAGTTTCTGTGCAGATGGCCAAACTCAGGATTCAGTCTTTAGCATCCAGGTGCGTAGGGATGCAGATGTACTCTGCTGATGAAGACAGGATGGTGGTATGTGGAAAATGGAAAGAGTAGAGAAGGAGTTCAGAACTTATTCAAATATTGAACACGATTGAATATAGTGGAGGAAAAGGTGTACGCGTACTTCCCATGTTCCAGACAATCTCAAAGCAAAGGTGCTGCCCTGAGATTCTCATTGGCACCCTGTTTTGTGTTGCCCTAGAAAACTCCTCAGGTTTCTGAAGTTCTTCAGCAATCTTTGTCATGCTTTCTCTATATGTATAGCTGCTTACTTTAAAAAGCTATGCTCTTCTAGTCTTTTTATATGTCTCTTTTGTATGGGTTCTGATTTCAAGAGGCACATTGGCTGAGGTAGCTGAAGCTGTCATGCACTGAAGGACACCCATTGCTGCTGCCAGTAGACTCGTTACATAAATTTAGAAGAAGCTGTGACTTTTTATGGGTTCTCTGGAATTGAAGTAATTTGGAAGAGTCAAGGAAAGGTTTTCTGATGTGTCAGCATTAAGTAAAAAAAGAAAGAAAAAAAAAGAACACCAACTCTCTTAACTGGCTGTTGGGATGTGTATGGGTGTAAACCAGAAATCCCACTGCCCAGCTTTTGTAACTGAGAACACTTGTGATTAGAAAGCTTAGCAATGTATTACAGAGAATGGATTTTCTAGTTGATTTTTATTCACAAATGATGATTTTCAGTGATTGCTGACTAATGAATGCTTTAAATCTGAGGTGAGAGGGGTTCTTTACAAGCTCAAGCAGAGGGGCATTTATATCAAAGAGAATACCTTTTCAGGGAATCTAACTGAGCTACCAGTACCCCAACTTGTCTTTTCCCTCTTAATCTCTGCTTCATAGAAAACTATTCTGTACAGACTTCATTTACTGTTTATTCTCTCCCTTCAGCTTGCTACGAGTGTTTGGCTTCATTAAAGCAAAGCGTAACATCCTTTCTCCTTTTCCCCACCCCAATAACAAAGTTTTATTGATCTTTTTGAACTTGGCTTTCGCGGTGCAGCCCCATGCTAAGTGGAGATTAAGACACTTTGCAGCCCGATTGGCCAGCAAATGCAGCCAGGCATAAACACCATTTACTCAAGATTTTTTTTTTTTAAAACCTTTAGGGCTCATTATTTTCTTTTTAAATGCATGTAGCGGAATGGGGGACTCTCAGTGCCACAGAGAGATAAAAGCACTTTGCGGTAAGTTCTTTTTGTGTGGAAAACTCCAGGAACAAGCTAAAAACTGAAATTTATCTTGACAAAATCATTCAAGATAGCTTTTCCATATTTAATGAGCAGAATTTTTTTCGTGATGCAATACAGCAATTTCCAGCACTTCTGTTAGTGCAACAGTCTTACTCGATCAATGGCATTGTTTTCATATTCCTGTTTGAGTTGGCAGGCAAAATCTTTATTTCTTAATTGTTCCTTTGAACACGAATAGTCCTGGGTAAAATTAGTTTATCAGTCTTCCTTATGACAGACAGACGTGTGAAAGTTAGCCATGGTATTGTTATATTATAGTTTCCCCCTCATATTTCCCAGGAAACTTCCGTTTTGCCAGGCAGATAGAGAACTTTGTACAGTTAGTTCTGTTTGAATGTTTACAGCATATTAAGAGCAACAAGGTGGGTGAGATAATATCTTTTATCCGACCAGCTTCTCTTGTGAGAGACAAGCTTCTGAGCTACACAGAGCAATTTTTTAGGTCTGTTTATGGGCATATGCAGTAAAGTAAATTCTTACAGGGCTAAACCAAATGCTATATTTGAGTATTCTAAATCTCCTAACTAGATCAGGCTCTTAACTTGTGTATGTCTTTTCTCCATTCTGTTTTTAATGTGTTGGAGTTTTCTAATACTCACTTAAAACATTATGGCTCAGTGTCAGGTAAGAATGTATTTTAAACTTCTAGCTTGCAGTGTCAAGTTTTCTCTGTAAAATAACTTGCCTTTGCAAATATTTACAGGATAAGAAGTTTTGATGTGTGAGCCGCTGTCTTTAGCTATCAAAACAGCCTTTCAATTGGTATCTTAATCTATAATTTTTAGATTCTACATGTCTGTGGACATGTCCTCAGTATTAAAAATAACCTGGGGAAACTTTCTAAAGACGTTGCCCTATGCCTGTTACAACATCACCTCGAAATGATCTGTCGCACCTCTATGTATTTTCTGGTTACACATAATTTTCATTATAATACAAGTACTGCTGGCAGCACTTGAGGACTAGATTCGGCTTCCAATATGAAGGGAGGAAGGAAGCTTCATAGAAGCCCAAACAGCCATATTTGTTTATTTAATCTGCAAATGGTTTATTGGCTGTATAGAGCAGTCAAGTGTTTTTTGTATGCAGCAACTCTACATAAGCCTGTGTGCTATAGGGAGAGATTTGTTGTACAGAATATCATGAATAAGGGAATCTCTTGCTGGGAGTGTGAAACTTCTTCCAATCATTAGCCCATTTATACAAATCTATCTGACTACTTTTTAAATGTGCATAAAGTACAATGTTCAACTGGGCATAAGACTTTTTTTAGTTTTTATCTTGCATATTTTAGAATCTTTTTTTAGAATACATGTTGTTAATCTTTCTACCTCGCAATTAATCCCAGTTGTTATGGAATTAAATCACAAAAGAGCAACAGCAGGAACAAAAAAGCTTCAGTTTCTTAGAGATAGGCAGCTGTTTCACATCCAAGTAACAGACTTGGCACTTTGTGGTAGGTTTTCAGCTGGACTGTGGTTTTGACGCCTTTCAAGCCAAAGATGAAATCTATAGCATCTAACACTTTTTGCTATAATGTTGTTGCTAATGTTAGGTGCACTTCAGAAAAAAATATAATAAACTAGTGCATTTCCTCTCCTCCCACAGATGGAAAGATTATTCTATAGATGCTATATTCTGCCAGGTCAAATACTGTATTACTTTTTATCCCAGTCTCTTCACAGACTTTGTTCTTTACCAGATCAGGTACATGTAAGTAGAGATTGTGGATACTGCTGTCACAGTTCAGGACAAGTACACTTGTATTTTCCCTCAGCAGTTCAGCAAGGGCACTCACACAAGCTTCCAACTCCCCAGCTGTTGGCTTTCTTACGGGTAGACTCTCATCTTACTCCCTTCGGACCAGGCTACTTCCAAGTATCACAATTCTCTGCCTTCACTGTGTTATTCCTAGGAGAGAGTAGCTGTCCAACCACTCTGGCTTATTTTGTTTTCAGAGATGGTTGACAGGTGTAATTGCTCCAGTTATGAGTTACCAGGCAGCTCTTTCTATGTAAGCCTCTTCTGTTCTTCTGGTAAAACCACTACAGAGAAAATATGTTAAAAACAATAAAAGAATCTGCCTGCATGCCGATGCGCTTACTAGATATCATCTTGACATTGGCTCTGAAACAAACACTCCTTCAACACTCCAACCACAGAAGTGTTTTTATTTTTTCTTTTAATGGTCACACGTTTATCACAATTTCAACTCAGAACAAGCACCCAGTCTTTGGGGCCTCAATTGGCCCAGTCTTTCCAGCCTTGTCCTAAGGACTGTGATGCTTTCTGCACCAGGGATACTGTCCATTGCTGGCTCTCAGAAAGATAGCACTGAACCAATTTAAAACAAGGCTATTTATTTAAGAGCCTTTTAGTCTCTTGGTCTATGGATAATCCAGTTGACTTGCTGCCTCTTCAGGGGTGGCTTCAAAGAACCAGTAATAAATTATATTAGCATCTCTCTCCTTACAGAGAAGGGACATATAATTCCACAGCAACACATGCACAGTTTTCATACAATGGACCCCCTAATTCAGCAGGGTTTAACTTTATTGAATTAAGTTCATTCAGGATATTGCAAGAAACTGGCTCTGTCACACCTGCTGCTATCGATGTAAATCTGTGAGAGACAGAATGATGGTCTTCTCCTTATGAGCTTCAAGTCATCACCCTGATCTCCATACTGTAAATTTGTCAATATATGACAGGCTTTTGTATATTGATATTGGCCTATATTTTATAGGTTTATTTTTACTAACAGACACCAAATTCAGTGGATTCTGGCCTCTGCTGTGTGGTGAGGGTTTAACTTCAGTAATCATGACTGGTATAGGGCTTGGAAATGCCAGCTGACCTTTTCCTTGCACTCCCGTGTGTTGCACCCGTATTACAGTACCCACCTTTTGTGAAGGATGGATATCTAGAACAGTGTGAGGAATCCATTTCTGTTGAAATATTTGCCATTACAAAATGTCATGCTGAGTTCCTGATGATCTTTTTAATCATCATGCTGCTTGCTCTGTATGCCTACAGGCATATATTTGCTTGGCAGGCGCAGTGGAAAATTAAGTGGTAGCTAGGTCCCCTTCCACTGAAAATGCTTTACCTCCAGTTCTCTCATGCTTTGTCTTGGAGTTGGTAATTTGCACTGGTCCAGAGGAGTGAAGTTGTTGTGTTGGTTCCTAGATCTCAGTTTGGTCTCCAATATAACTGGGGCTTGATCCATTAATTTCTTTGAAAGCTAGGACTGAAGTTGATGAGGTGAGATACTCTGGTGGTGGGGGACATATAAATACCCATGATACATAGATGTAGCAGATTTAAATAATATAGCATATGCATTCTTCTGACAGCTTTAGCTTTCCTGTAATCACATTTGAAAGAGGTTTCATTTTTCCCCCACAAAGCAGCTGCTGCTTTCATCATTCTGAGGCCCACATGTATAGCTCAGTGCTTTTTCTTATTCTTTTTTTATCGAGCAGGTCCTGTTTATGGGAAGTTACTCACTTAGGGCATCAGACACTGTCTGAGAAAGTGTACCTTTAAGGGAGTCAGTCTACTATAATTTTGCCTTTCACCTCCATTTCAAAGGCAAAAAGATTCTTATTACATGAGATTTGAAGTAATTTGTTTTGCAGATCTAGGTTGGGGAAGGCAGACATGTTGAGGCTTGCTATTGCATGCTTCAGATTGCTGATTGCCACCGTAAGGAACAAATTTTATACCTCGGAATGCACACTTTCATAAAACCATTTATAGTCGCACCACCTTGTGCTGAGAACCTGTCTATGCTCCTAAGCGAAACAGTCTTCAGCTTGGTCAGTGTACGCAAAGATCATCTCCTTGGAAACTCAAGGTACTTCCAGGTAATCTGTGAATCCTCACTGAATCAGACATTGAAATAGTGTGTTCTGTTGCTGTTGGTACCGTCTTTCAGAGAGACACAATGCCTATGTGTGTTAAAGATGACGCTGCATTTTTTGTCTTTTATGAGGCATGCTGCCATCCTTGTCAAATGCCAAATCTGGTAATTGCTGTTGGTCTTTTTAATCCCTTCTTCGACTTCAGTTCAATTAACTTTCTGGCCTGCATTGTCATTTCATGTTCCAAAGGGGTAGCCACGTTAATCTAGTTCAGCAAAACAAGCAGCGAGTCCTGTGGCACTTAAAGACTAACAAAGAAAGGTCAAGCAATAAATAAATTTGTTAGTCTTTAAGTGCCACAGGACTCCTTGCTTGTATTGTCATTCCATGTCGCTGTGTCCTAAATAGCTGCTGTTTACCTCCAGGTGTGGCCTTCATTTAATAGGGGGTGTGAAATAATCTCCGTATAGTTTATACATGAGTTTAAATGAATACTGCTCCATTAACAAAAAGCCCACCCTAATCAGAAAGTTATGCTGCTCTAGCCATAAGAGTACATTGGCAAAGGGGTGCAGCTACTTCTTGAGAGCCAGGTGCTCCTCTGAAATTGGAAGAGCAGGTGTGCCCTAAAATAACCAGCCTGGTGGTGGAAACCTCAGTGTTCAAACTGATACCTGCTATATCTACAGACAGAAACTAATAGTAATAGATCATGAGTGTACATATAGTTGGAGCAGTGTCCATTCCAGTTCTTTGTAGAGCTCCTATATTTAGCAGTCAGTCTGGTAGCTTAGTTAAAAACAAAACAAAACAAAAAAACTATCCCCCAGTGGTCCTGTCTGGATGCAGCTGATTCAAAATAAATTATTTATTTATCCTGCAGTGGGATGTTTATGTGAAATGGTTTGGGATTAGAGACACTACATAAATGTGAAGTGTTGTTTGAATGCTGTGTGTGAGAGTGTACTTAAGACTGTACAGAACAAACAAGACGATGTGATCCCTGCCCCAAAGAATCTACAATTTGAGCTTGCTTTCTGTTGCGGTATGAAGTATTGTGTTCTTCCCTCTGAAACTCTGCTAATTACAGAGCACACCCTGCAGTTTCTCTTTAGCTTGACTGGCTTCAGTGAACAGCCTCTTCTAGATGTTAATTGGCACAAAATGTAACCAGGATTAGCTAAAACAGTTTTCCCCCTTTGGAGGAATAGTGGTGAGCAGCTACTCCATTGTCCAATTTATATAACTGGATTGCAAATCTCAGGTTATTTGTGAGGTTTTCTTTTGGGAGTCATATGAAAGGGGAAAAATAGAAAGCTTGGGGAAAGACTAAAAAAAATTATGTAAAAAAAATTCCAAGATCTAACTACACTATGGTGGGGAATATATTTTTCCAGTTGGAAAGCTCCCTGTAGCCTCCTCCCTGCTAAACATTTCTACATTTAACTGCTAGGCCTAGGATGTTATAAACAATCCTGTTGAACCACCCCTGAAAACTAAGGAAATATAATACATTGGGGGTACAACTGATGTTGCTACAGGTGTCAGGGCAGTCTGTGTTACAAAGCAGGAGAGTGATGATTGGAGAGGAAAACCTGTGAATCAAGTGTGGGGAGAGATTTATGTGATGAAACAGAGGTGATACCCAAACTTACCAATCAAGGAGTCCTGTGACACCTAAAGACTCACAAATTTATTTATCGCATGAGCTTTTATGGGAGAAAATCCTATTTCATCAGACGCTTTCCTATGCATAGACTAGAGTTTGAGTTATCACTTAAGGCTTGACTTTCATCTTTGATGGTTCTTTCTAGTAGGATTTTGCAGGGAAAGAGACTTCTCCAGTATTTGTAAGGTCATGATGAACTTCCGTGTGCATTTTTGCCAGGAGGTGAAATAAAAAGGTCAAGGGTATTTATCGGAAAATGTTTCCTAATCAATGCAAATACAGTGTGGTACTGTGCCTTGAGGGTGTCAAGGTCCCCAAAAGTACAGTTCCTTAATGCACACAATCTGCATCAAAGTTACCTAACGTAAGTAAATATTACTAAAAATGGCATGTTTTCAGGTAGCAGCTACTCTGTGTGTTTCAGGGTAGGAGGGGAGTTACCTGAGTCTCTTTGGTATGGCTTTATACTTCTGTAGAAACAGCTGCACTATCACAGAATACTTTCTGGAGAAGCCAGCCAGCTGGGGGAAATAGCTTTTAGATTATACTGGGTATATCTACTGAGTGCCATGTAGTCTGAGAGGTGAGGTTATTCAGCCAACATTGTTAGGGCTGCTGTAATCTTTGCCATTCACATTCTAGGAGCATTAAAATTCTAATTCAGAACAGCAAGTGCAAATAAATTTTGTACTGATGCTTTGCTGTTAGAGACATCATCATGGGTCTCAGCTCAAATTGTGATCTACCTAGCGAACTGGTATAGAAAATCTTCCAAATTTAAAATTTTGTTTTCCAAATGTCAGCACTCTAGCAACATCTTGATTTTAAAAAGCCACTGGACTTGCTGGCTGTATGAAAACAACACATAATTTTCTGAGCTGACTGCAGCAGGTGGAAGGGTAATCCAATACCTAAAAGATCTCACACTCCTATGTTTATGTCAGTGGTCACTTACTTGCTAGTTATACAGGTTACTGTGGACCTTATCATAATCTGGTATAGTCTTCTAAGTGCAGCTGACTAGCCATTAAATACACAGGTGGATACGGTTTATCTGCTCAGGCAAACTGCAGGAGTGAATTGGTGACACTTGTGAGGATTTGCATCACTGCTGGAGCTTGCTGTGCCTGGGAGTTAAAGTGAAGCTCAGTTCCATGCAGTTCAGTTTTATTTTAAATTCTATGGTATATGTGAAATAAACTAAGCACTGTTAACTACACCTTGACTTCTCAGTCTTGTATGGTAAGCAAGGCCAGGATTTATTTGCTCTTCAGTGGTCCTTTTACCATATTTCAGATCTCTTCCATGTGAAATGACGACATTGAAATACTCAGGAGTAAACAGAAGTTACCTCTGCATGGGTTATAGCTATACTACAGAGATTATGCTGGCATAACTGCACAGTACAGACACACAGCCTAGCCAAGGAAGGGTTTTCCCGTGATGAAGGCACGCCACCTCCTGTAATGCAGTTAGCTAGGTTGATGGAAACATTCTTCCATTGACATAGCTGCATCTACACTGGGGGTTAAGGCAGCATAAATGTATTGGTGACAGGTGCTTCTCCCACCTCCTCCTCAATTTAGCTATGGCAACCTAACTTTTAAGTATTAACAAAGCCTCAGGCTCTGCTCCAGTGCTGGTTGGGGGTGGGGGGGGTATTTGCTAATATTTTCAAGCCAGTAAGTCATATCAGTGAACAGGCAGTAAGTGGTTATGGGATGGGGGCAAAAGTTTAGGGAAAAAAAACAAAACAAGGAGTCGTGTGGCACTTTTAAGACTAACAGATTTATTTTTCGCATGAGCTTTCGTGGGAGAAGATCCCGAAAGTGGAAAGCTCATGTGAAAAATAAATCTGTTAGTCTTAAAGTGCCACACGACTCCTTGTTTTTTTTTGCTGGACTGGACTAACATGGCTATCCCTTTGGAAAAAGTTTAGGGCTCTGCTAGAGTGAAACAGAAAACACACCAAGATAATCTGTTTCAGTGTGTGTCTTCACTAGAAATGCTACAGCACGTCCATGTAGACAGACAGACACTACAGCAATAGAAGAATTATCCTGTTGGTATAGTTTATCTACTTTGCTGTCACCCTAGTACTCTACATTGAGGGTTAGGTCATCTTAACTACATCACTTGGGGTTAGATGTTTCGTATCACTGAGTGACATAGCTGAGTTGAGCTAACTTTTTAGAGGTGACTTCAGATAATTTTCACCCAAAGCCTCACATAAAAGTCTAACCAAATGTAAATAGAATCTTTTGATTTCGAGAAGTCTCTCAATTTTATAGTGTGGGCCATATCCTCTCCTAGTAATGATTATTCATGTTGCTGCTTCTCCCACTCATGATCCCATAATTTCCTTGTGATAACTTCAGCAGTTGCATACATTTGAAGGCATGGTATTTCTTTAGTATTTCTGATGCTGAAAATAAGGAGCCAAGACAATCTCATTGGCCAGTTCGCTGCAGACCATACATAGTCCTCAGGACACAACTGGAGAACCTCTGCTATATATGTAACAAACAAGGAGTCCTATGGCACTTTTAAAGACTAACATGATGCTGGTGAACAAAGATACTGAGGCATGAACAGACAATGCATAATCTCAAGTATTAAGTAAAAGGCCTATTTTTTCACTACTGCCAGATGGTTTGCTTAGTTGTAAATAATGAAGTTGGGAAGGGGTGAGTTGAGGAAAGACCACTAAACCAGGCCCTGACAAATCAATCTTTCTGGTTGGCATGGTGACCAGTTTTAGTAGGCTGTCATCTAACTCCACTGAAGAAATGTAATGGAGGAGTGCCCTCTGGTGACCAAAAATGAAATTGCTGGTGCCTAGCTGTGAGCCAATTTCGTCCACCCTTGCACCAAACTATCCTCCTAGATCAGGGGTCCCAAACTAAATCACCATGAGGGCCACATGAGGACTAGTACGTTAGCCAAGGGATCACACCACTGAAACCTTTTCATACAATGATATTGTAAATATTGATAATGGTAGTGTTGTTGTGGGCCATAGGAAATAACGTTAGGGGCCACAAGTGGCCCATGGGCTGCAAGTTTGAGACCCCTGTCCTAGATATTAAAAAATTAGCTTTGGGTTTGAAATAGCTGGAACTGCATGTTCAAATCCAGCAATGGTAGGTAGGTTACGTTTCATGCAGGACTTATAAAATTGGAACATATATCTTTAGGAGGGTCACAGAATCCAGGCTGCAGTTAGACCTGGAACATCTACACTGGAATTTAATAGTTCTCCAGCCTGGGTCAGTTGATGTGAGCTAGCTGTGGGTGTTTTACTGCAACGTAGATGTATCTTAAGTGCTTTAGGCAGTTTTATCTACTGTATATTGCAGGGTTTCTAAAGGCACTGCCTGCATTATCATTGGCCACAAAACAAGCCTAGGTAGAATGGGAGTAGTGCCAAGCCAATTCTATACTCTTTAAATCCAAGTTTGTATGTTTTCTATAAATTTTGTTTTTTTCTCACACTTACACTTTTTTTCTGTAATCTTCACTTTCCTATGTCTCATCTATTCTAAAGCTGGAAAGCCTGGAGGGTGACTCTCACAGTGCTATACTTTCAATGGCTTCAGATCATTTGGTATACTGCAAGCTTCTAAAATAAGTAGCAGATTTGTGGCATGCATGCCTCTGAAGGGGGCGCAGACAGTAGGCAGAGCATATTCTGACTGTAACAAGTAGTGGATTTTAGTAGTAGCTTTTTGAGGAGGTTAGTGACATTTATATCATTTATCTCTTTTGAAAGGATTATAGTTTCAGGGCTGTATCAATGTCTGCCTAGTCTTCCTATGAGAGACCATATGTTGTGAGCCAGATCAATTTTGTACAGTGCAGCTGCCAGCAGTGTGTGAGGCAACAGTGGAGAGTTCCTTTGGAAGTAGACTATTACTTGTTTTAGTTGCTCTGGTCCTTTAGGGCTGCACAAAAAAAACATGTGCTAAATGATGCCTGAAGAGTAGAGAAGAATGGTAAGCCAAATTACAGAAAATGGCAAAGAATTACTGCTGGGGGGTAAGTATTTCATGTTGATATTAGTACCTGTACAGGGGTGCAGTGCTCTGAAGGCATCAGTGTGGATAATTTATAAATAGTAAAATAGAGGGACTTGTTGAATCAGTAACCAGCAACATTTAGCTTGTTAAATCAGTTGAGCTGTGCATTGCTCATTTTCAGTGCTATGGCTGTGATGTGATTATCATAGTCTACAAAGTACTGAGAAAGCTAGCTTCTGTGCTTTCAGATGTCTGGTCTTGCACCTGCATGCTGTCCAAACCATTAAAAAAAAATTGTAAGGAATTTTGAGCTGGAGATTGCCTTTTATATATTTAAAAAATATTAGTGGCATGCATTTTGAAACAATATCTCATTTGTAAATTTCTGGTTTGCTTGTACTAAATTCTTTTCAGATGCAAAAGCTGTTGTTTCTGGCCATATATTATTTTTGCATGTTTTATCTGCAGCATTATGTGCAAATTACTTAATCAACTTTTATTTTGCTTTTTAATTTTATTCTTTAAATCAGTTAAGCACAAAATCTCAGTAATAGTGCTATCCACCACTTAGATAAATTATGTTGTAGGCTGAATGTGGGCAGTGAACAATTTTGTCTTTTAAAAATACTTATACATGTTAATAGCTTGGTTTTCCTACTTGTCTTTAAGCTATCATGGCTGATGGAGACATTTCCCTGGTCATGATATACAAGAGTAAATGCTGTTAGTGTCACCTCTGGAATTCTGATTCTGTGTTAAAAATGTGAACTCTTTTGCATGCTTAAAAGCAGCTCAGATAGAGATCAGAGATCCCAGGCTGAAGTCTATCCTCTAATATGTCCTGTACAGACCTCTTGTTGCAGAGGGTGTAATCCAGGACAGATTCAGAATCTCCCTGTCACCATGTGTTGGATATATCTGGAGTAGCAGTCAACATTTCCTCAACCTCTCTGCTCCCTCAACCATCTTCTTCAGTGAAAAGCATTCTAAAGTCCACGATAGTGAGTGAGCATTGCCACTCTTGGCTGCACCCCACTTCTCCCTGGCCCCACTTCAGTCACTTGACTGCCAGTATTTACCTCAATGTGTGTGTAAAATTAAGTTGTATTCTTTCAGATGAAATCCCATTTTTATTTGTTGCTGCTCACAATTCAAGATGTGTTTAATGCAGTTCTTTTTATTTTTATTTTATAAACTTGTTAAACTCTTCATTCCTTTTACTTTGTTAAACCTCAGTTCTTGACCTGTGAAGTCTATAGAAATGCATCACCAAAAACTTGACTAAATTAAGATGTAGTCTGATTTATGTTTTTTCAATTATGAAAAAATAGGGAATTAAAAAAAATCAAATCTTATGGCCATGGTAACTGTACATTTGTAAAAAAAAAAACTCTCACAATTTAATTATTGATTAAAATGCAGTTGAAGCAAAATAAATCAATATTCCTCATTAGATACATGATGTAAGCTGTTTTTTAGAGATTGTATAAATGTGTTACAGCCAGAAACTTGCATTCTGTGAAAACATTTTGATGGAAATACTGTAAGACTGTTGTCCAGAGCAGTGGTTTTCAAACTTTTTTTCTCGGTACCCAGTTGAAAAAAATCATTTATGTCCATGACTTAACAATTACATTTTGGCAGCAGAAGCAAGGGGTGCCACAACCCAGTACTTGAGGGTCTATGAACCAGTACTGGGTCCTAACCCTATGTTTGAAAACCACAGGTCTAGAGCAGTGGTTCCCAACCGTTTTGAGTCTGAGGATCCCTTTTTAATATCAAAAAATTTCATGGACACCCAAGTGGTAATAGTTGTTATCGGGGACTGACAGCAGCCAGTGGTGCTGCAGAAGGGCAGTGGAGGACCTGGGCCCTGCCTGCTCCCAAGGGGTGGGGACATATCCAGGGTGAGGCTACTCCCAGCAGGCAAATACAGTTCATTTAGAATAGAGGTGTGAAATTCATTCAATGGGAGGAACCACACTGGAAGTCAGGACACCTGTTGCAGGCCATGTGGCTGCATGGGCGCCCCAGCCCTTTCCCCCTTCATGTTCAGAGGACATGGGCTCCCCTTTTACCTCCCCAAGCCCACAAGCTCTCCCATACCTTCCCTCTTCCCTGCCTGTGGGCCCCCCTTCCCTAAACTGGCTCCCTGAGCCCCCTCTCCTTTCCCTGTCCTTTTCCACTTCTACTTTCTGGTGCCGGGCAAAAAAAATCAGTCTCAGTCACAGGCAACCAGGCTGGGCTCCTGCCACTACCCCCCCACCCATGCTGGCCTTTGGTTGGCTCAGTCTTGGCTGGCCTTTGATTGGCTATGTCCCATGTCAGCCCAGCCACTTTTTCCTTTTTTATTTGTGATTCATGCAATGTGCTGTCAATCAAATTGGCATGCTGACTGACTGATAGTGAACAGCTGAGATGGGGGCAGTGGAGCCAGCCCAGCCTGCTACGACTGAGACTCTGATTGGTTGGCAGACCATAACAGAGTTGGTCTGGAATTGGCTGAAGTGCTTCCTTTGTTCCCGTATGTTGTGACTTAGATTATATGAGTGAGTCAGAACCACGTCTTGCCCTGCTGTGCCTGAGCCTGTCTGTGCAGTTTGCTGCTGCAGACAACTTCGAGGCACAGCCCAGGCAGCATCTCTGTTGGCCAGATCTGGCCCCACGGGCCATAAGTTTGACATCCCTGATTTTGAGCCCTCTCCAACATGGATCACTGGCTGGCAATGACTGAAGCTGGATGCATTCATGGACCCCTTGCAGTAACTCTGCAGACCCCCAGGGGTCCCCAGATCCCAGGATGGGAACCACTGGTCTAGAGAGACCTAACCATCTTTTTGTAATATATGCTAAATTCTATTGTCTTATAAGTTAATCACTTTGGAATATTATTTAAATAATTGAATTATGATTTCTCTTGCTTTTTAAAGTAGTTTAAAACCAATGTGTTAAAAAATAAAAACTTGATTTTCAGTTATGTTGTTTACATTCAAAAAATCTCTGAAGAAAATAGAACAATTGCAGATTGAATAGTTGGCTATGAAACTTTACCAAGGCTTTGGGAAATAAGCTTATTCAATAGAAGCTTTGTATTAGTGGAACTAGAAGAAGTTTTGTAAATAGGAACTAGAGTTAAAGGACAGTTCGCTTTCCAGTTTTACCTTCTAATACCATGATGTGTAACTATTGTAAGTACATTCCTCAAATAGAATAGGTCATTACACTTAGAATTTATGAAGTGGTGTATCTTTCTAAATAGCTGTGAAGTTAGTATAACACTCTGGTGAACTAATGTTTGTAAACAGTGGGCTTGAATGATTTACTGTCAGAACATTCCATAGTATGAAGACCAAAACTTTTGACATACATGCTGCCAAAGATTCATAGAGCCTTGTGGATCTGCATTCCACCTGCATCTGCAAGAAATGATCCACAGATATCCACATCACATCTGTGGATTTGCAGAGCTCTAAAGATTCAGAGTCAGATTCTGTCATCTACTCAAGTATTGAGTAGTCCAGGGGTTGGCAACCCAAAAAAGATGAGTCATTTTTAAAAATTCCTTCAATAGCCAAGTGTTTTGAGAGCTGCAATGGGTGCCTACCCTTGTAGCAGGGTAGCAGGACCTGGGTGCCTACCAAAATGTCCCATGGACGGGGGCGGGACAGCCTGGAACCAGGAGCGGGCCCTTGGCAGGGTCCCCCAGTGACGGTAGGAGCCTGGAATGGGCCACTTGCAGGGTCCCCTGGTGGTAGTGGGTGACCTGAAGCCAGGATCCTGGAGCCATAAGGAGGCAGACAAAGAGCTGCAGGTTGCAGATCCCTGAAGCAGTCTATTAGTTGAGTACACCCTACTTTCTGTGAGTATGGGGGAAGAAACTGGTCTTCTGATAAAGAACAGTGATTCCTTCATGTCTGCAAAGTGCCTGATACAGGGCTGGGGCTAAAATTATCATCGTTGCCAAGATCCTCTTGTAATTGAGGAGGTTAAAGAAGATGGTAATAATCAGTATCATGCCTTTATCCTTTTCCTTTTAAACAAAACTTGAAAAAAAAATCAAGTAAGGATCAGCAATCTGTTTTTAGATAGGTGGGAGGCAACCAAACTGTATGTTAAAGCTAATTTGCTGAACTCTGCTTATGATTCTTAATACTGCTGTAATTTTTGTGTCTGACTAACATCTAACTGGATTACATTCGTTTGCTCTCATACTCTTTTATGAACATGAATATGAGGATACAAGGCAGAGTTCTATACCTTTTTCCGTATTTCCCTGACAAAATTGATTTTAAAAAATTCAGTTATGCACTATCATTTCAAACAAAGATTTTGGAGAATTTTTTAGTTTTCTCAAAAGCAAATAGCTAGTGGGGAGTTTGCTACTAAGTTTCCAGTTTGTATCAAAAAACACAGAATTCTGGCTGTTAGATCACCCAAGCAAAATTAACTCTCACCAGGGGTTAATATTCTAATCTTAAATTTGCAGACAATGTCTTTGTACCTTCTGCAAGTAGAATATTGAAAGTACAAAGCTTTAGTTTTATAACTGCTTTCACATGTGCATATGTTTGAGAGTAACACTCCTCTACATTTGTGTATGTAGGTACTCCAACTCTTTGTCTAATGCCCCAGGTATAACTGACCAGTCGGGCATGCTGGCCCTTGATATGCAGTCTCTCTTATGAATATGTCTTTCAGCAGACAGAGGGCAGACATCTACAAAGGGATCCACCCAAGCAAAATATAATTATAAATAAGGCATTTGGTTTTGTGTTTCAGGAGAGGTGAATTTGGATTTGAAGGACGGATAGTCTACCAGTGAATTTCTGACTGTCTAGTGAGCTGCCTCCTTGGCAATCACCAAGACATAAATAAAAATATTGTTAAAATGTTATATAAGGATGCCAGTTGTGTTGTAAATCTGTAATTATCTCCAAAAGTCTTCAGTTTGCCCAAAATTTTAAAATAAATTTTACTGCGAATTAAGGGCATGTCAAATTTGAGGTGGAACTGTTTTATGTTCCTCATGTTGGGCAGGAGAAGACTAAAATGAGACCTAAAATTAATAGAAACTGTTTTCTCTATTATTCTTCCTTTTTGAAGCTATTGTTGCTGGCTGGGACAGTTTTTGCTGAGTGTGTCTTTTCTTGAGGAAGATGTGTCTGGCCTTGTCTACGCTACAGAGGTGCTATATTTATGTCAGCAGAGGCCCTTAATGGAGACTCCGCATAAGCTGAAAGGCAGTCTGCAAGCATAGCTATATCACCTCCACAAATAATGTTAGTTAAGATGAGAGAAGCACTCTGTTGTCAGCATAGTTGTGTTTACACAAGGCATATAGCTATGCCAACTAGGGTACACACTGGTATTGCTGCCAGCTGGGTCTGTGGCATCCAGGAACCTTTTGTTGTCAACTGGCGGCAGTCACAGGAAGTGTAAAGAGTTTTACAGTGATCCTTGCCTTGGGTCAGATAGATGGATTGCAGTTCATCCAAAGATGGTATGTGAGATCTGTATTGAGAGCCACTGTTATCATTGTGATGTGTCTGTAAGGCTAATATTTAAGAAGCTTTGTATAGATACTGAAACCCCCCTTTTTTTAAGAAAGGTAGATTATAACCAGGTGACCTTGTTTTCGACCAGTTCCTTTCAGGCAGGGGAAAATAAACACTTACTTCCCTGTGTGGTCACTGTTATTGTCTGCTTCACAGTGGTGATCTGTTTGCATGTTGAAACAGATACTGATCAAAAGATTGTGAAATTGACAAAAGGAGGAGTCTCCAGGGGAGAAAAGTCAGCGTGCGTGCGTGCGTGTGTGTGTGTCCTGTTTATGAAAACATACAAAGGTCTGTGCTGTTTTACCTGAGGGTACTAGTAAACACCCTTGCATCTTCCAGTGACAAAGCGAACTGACAGCATAACTTGTTTCTTGGATAAAGAATTGGCCAAGCCTGGCTGAAAAATGCTAGAAGGACTTTGGGTGAGCATTACTGTGTAAGACAGGGAAGCATCTATTTACATAAATCTGGATTCTAGAATGTGTGTTATAATTTTACTTTATAGCCATCTATTTTTTCCCAAGTATTTTTACTTACTACTTAGATACCTATACTTTATTAAATAAGCTGTTACTTATCTTCACTATGAACACATCTAAGCTTTCTATGTTAAGAGGAATGGTGAGTTGAGGTGTAACTAGTAAGCTGATGTGTGCTGCTCCTTTGAGAGATGTGAATCAGTGAATATTGTGACTGTTCAGTAGCTCAGGACCTCTAAAGAGCTGCTCAGAGCTTGGAGTATGCTTGTCACTAACCTGGAGAAAGAGAGTAGGGCCTGTACAGGGTTGTGTTGCCTGTGGCCAGTGGGCTTGGAGAGCTGATCTCCTGGCAGGCACAGACAAAGCTTTCTTATGCTAATGGCAGGTGGCATTGAGGTGCCTCATAATCTTTAGTTTCCCCGAGGCATCATAGTGTGATTCTCTCTACTCTTTACAGCTCTCAACTGACATAGCTATGTTGCTAAAACACTGTAGGTTAGACTGAGCCTGAGAGTGCTGTTTCTTTTGATGGGAATTGGGTGGGTGTCAAGGTCAGATGGTCATATCCAAATTGCAAGATTTTTCAGGGTATCAAGCAAAAATTGGTAAACCTTTGCTCAGAGCCTTGTAAAACAAACACTTACTGCACAATATATCTTCCTAAGACTTAACACTTGCTCATACCCTTAAAAAAATGTGGCGATGCTTGTCTTTATTTTGATGCGTCAGAATGTGCATATGTGGAGCTGAGGTAGGAGTTCTCTGAACTGCTTTCCTATCTACATATACAATGTTGGTGTTTTGAGGTATCAGGTATATCCCACTAATAGAGGTAAGGTAGTAGACTCAGGGTACATCTTCACAGCTGGCTCTACGTTGATCGAGCCCAGATGGGCTGTTCTCCAGTGGATAAAGTATAATTGGAGTGGCCCTGGAACCCTCCTAGTCTCCGGGCCCCCTTCCCACATTGTGTGGGCCCCAGCTCAGGTGGGCATTTTGGAGTCCCACCAGCTCTTTCCTCACAAACGAAGCATAGCCTCAAATCCACAACATAACCCCAACCTTGTCCACTAGTGCCCACATTAGATCCCCCTTTTCCCATGTCCTCCTCAGCCTCCATCCCCATTCCCTAAGCTCCCTGCCCCCAAGTCACCACTCCAACCCTCCTAACCCCCACCCCCTAGCTCCCCAGTCTTCACTTCACCCCTTCAGCCCCCCAATCCCCTCCATGCCTCGCAAGCCCCCTTCATCCCTAGCCTCCACTCCAGCCCCCAACACCTTCCACACCTCCCAAGCCTCCACTCCAGCCCCCCAACCTCCCCCATCCCTCCACAGCCCCCCACCCACTCCCCACTCCAGCCCTTCATAGTCCACTCCAGCACTACCCAGTCCCCACCCAGTCTCCTTGTCCCTATGCCTCCCTCCACCAGGGTCATCTGCAAACTTTAGCTGTGGTGCTTTTATGTTTCCTTTCACCCTAACCTGTGTGACTGGCTGCCAGCTCTCCCAGTCCCCCCTAAACCAGCCCAATCCCTCCTTCCTACCCTAACTCACCTTCTGGCTCGATCCCTTCTTCCCACCCTACAGCCCCCCCACGCCCTTTCTCTGCCAGCTGCTTGGCTGTCCCCAGCCCCCTCCAATCCCTGGTGCCCCCTCACCTGGCTGTTGGAGTGGCCACGCCACAGGCAGCTGCTCCTCCCTGAGCATGCTCTGAGCATATTCAGGATAGGAGTTTTAAAAACTCCCAGGCTGGGGGAAGCTCCCTGCTGGCTGGAAGACTGTGTCTTCTGGCTAGGTAGGGGCCACAGCTGCCGGCCCGCTGTGGGGGGAAGTGTCTGTGCAGAGGTAGTAAGGGGGAATGCACTGGAATGCTGCATTCTGCCCCATTATTCTATTTTTAGGGCCCCAGAACACTGCTTCCTAAAAATTGTGGGCCCTGGAACAGTGTTCAGGTGTGTTTCGCTTAAAGACTAACAGGTTTATTTTTAGCATGAGCTTTCATGGGAGAAAATCCCACTTCATCAGATGTTTTGAAGATGGGTGAACTTACAGAATGGTTTTCATTCCATTCTGTAAGTTCACCCATCTTCGAAGCATCTTACAAAGTGGTATTTTCTCCCATGAAAGCTCATGCGAAAAATAAAGCTGTTAGTCTTTAAGTGCCACATGAATCCTTGGTGTGTGTGTGGTTTTTTTCTTTTTTTTTTTTTGCCTGGACTAGACTAACACGGCTATCCCTTTGGAAACTGACAGGTGTGTTCCCCCTTATTTTAACCTCTGCTTTTCCGCCAGTGCCAGTAATCACCTCCCTGAAAGGAGTAAGCTGCATCAATGGGAATGTTTCTCTAGTTGATGCAGCACTATGAAGAGGCCGTGGCACTGCAGTGTAAGTACGTTGATGGGAGATAAGCAAGCTATGTTATGTAGCTTTCATGTCTTCCATTGACTGCTGTCAGTAGTGTAGACCAGGTCTAATGGTCTGTTCTGTGAAAATTGCTTTGTGTTTGTACATTAGAAAATTAATCCCAAAATGTATTTTCTGCTTGTTTTATTGAGGAAATAGGGTAAGTTTACTTTATATGGTCTTACTGATGACATTGGAAGCAAACACAAACCAGATAAAATAAGATCATTTTGGTGCTGTTGTTTACTTTAGAACACATCTGAAAGTGCAGATTGCTCAGATTGAGTTGTTTTGCTGAAGGTGATTTTGGTCATCTGGTGCATTTAACAGAGCAATGCAATACTCCCTGTGAGAGTCTAACGAATACATCAAGCCGTCTCTCTGCAGCAGCCAGAAGTATTGATGGAGGTTGAAATCTGATGTCTTTGCAGTGAACTTGACTGTTAACCTCTTAAGCTTTTGTTCATGATGGGGACGTATGCAGTATTTGCAAGTGGGTTGAAGTGGAACTAAAAGTTTTTTATAGTTAGCCATTGCATGAGAGGAAACATACTGTTCAGAGGCTCTTTTATAACTTACATGATCAGTAATTTGTGACTTTTGCATGATCTTTCAAGCTGGTATAGTAAATGCTGTGTACATGAAGAAGAAAGTGATCTAGATATGTTTTCAATATGCCATCTAATTTTGAGGAGAGCATTATGTACTGTTTATGGCATTGTGCTAGATATTTCTGATGTCATTGGAAATGTAGCCATACCAATACATGATAATACTAATACTCTGAGGAAATGTAACTTTCAGCCCATTAGCACAACACTGATCATCTGAGTGAGGTTCAAGGAGAAGGGGAGAATGATTTTTCCACTTTCTGTTGCAGAAACCCAGGTTGGGGTAAGAGTGTTGCAAAAGAGTGATAGAAGTGATGAGAGGCCCATGGGACTGAAGAGAAGCGTTTGCCACTTGTTGAATTCAGTCACATGATTTTTGTAGATAAAAAGTGCCCAGGCATTTATACAAAAAGTATGACAAATAATTCCCAGAGATGTTAAAAATAAACCCATATCACAATAAACATCTGACATTAGCCTGGTGCAGCTACAAGATAAACACAAGCTCTAATAGTTTATTGCAAATGAGGGTGCCTTGAGGCTTCAAGCAGGAAAGGTAAAGTTTAAAAAATGGCTGAGTAACTCATTTGTAAAACTTTCAGTCTACCCAGCAAAACTCTAGAAGATAAGTAACAAACCAATTGAAGTACTGTTTGAGACAAAGCTGTAACCGCTGCCTGAGGAAACAATAACCTCTTACAGCAAGCTCCAAAATCTTCAGGAAGTAGGTGGGGCAGTATTTTTATTAAAATTATCATTCACCACTGCAGACTGTCTGAAAACTGGCTTAGTAATAAGTGTGGTAAGTGGGTGGTTCTCTGAGCCTAGTCTCCAGTACACACTTGGCTATGTTTAAAAAGTCAGAGAAATCTCATTTCAGCAATGACACACTGTTGCCAATCCCAGTGATTTTTATGGAATCTTGTGGTGGTCTGTCATCTCTTAAAAGCTCAGTTCCTGGACATGTGGGGTTGGGTGGGAATCTTTCATTGTTTTTTAAAAAATGAATATTTCGAGTCCTCATGGTGGTGGTAGAAATCTTGTAAATATAGACCCTTAAAAGCTGAAAACCCAAATGGGAAATAAAATTGATTTTGAAGCCAGAGATTTAAAAAAAAACCAAAACAACTTTTTTTAGGCGTGGCTTATGGGATTTGAATGGTAGGGTAATGCAGTAATGTAGCCTGCTCATGAGAATCCAGCTGAATGGGTCCAGAAGCTGTTGCTGGTTAAGATTTTAGTATATTGACAGAAACAGAAAAAGGAACATGCAAAGCTCCCTTGTTTGCTCCAAAACTACTATAATTAATCTGGTCCTTTTAAATGATCATTTGGGGGGAGCTGTATGCTAATCAGTGACAGAAAGTGTACCTGGCACTACCATCTACTTTTTGGAGAACTCTGAAATGACTTACTTACTCAACCAGTCTGACTTAAATTATTATACTCCCCCAGCTCCCCACAGGTGGTGATCTACTTGTGGTGTTGGTTGGTATATTTTAGAAATTAGGAGGCCCTGTTAATGTGCTGGCTTTACCGACTATACAGACTTCTCAGGTTCTGCCAGCCCTGGGGTCTTAAAACAGTTCTAATTCAGGGGTAGGCAACCCCTGGCATGTGTGCCGACAGTGGCACCCAAGCCCATTCAGAGTGGCACGCAGCACCCTCTGCAGTTCCACAGAAATTGCCACGCCTGCCACCAAAAGCTACTCTGGACAGCTTCCTTTGGGGGCAGATGGGACACAGGGGGTCCTTCCATGCCTCCATGTGACAAAGAGAAAAGCTGCCTGGAGTGGCTCCTCTCTGTAGTGTGATTCCCCCCAAAGGAGCTAGTCCAGGTAGCTTCTTTCTGCAGCATGCCTGAGAACCCCTGACAGGAGCTGCTTCTTTTCACGGCATGCCTGGGGACCCCTGTCCACAGACACACTGCCAAGATGAGCTGCTCTGGGTGACTTCTTTCTGTGGCATGCTTGGGAAGCACTCCCACTCCAGCCGTGACTGCTGCTGAATTTTCAGGCGCTGCCACATTTTTTCAGCAGGGGGCTGCCGGCAGCAACTGAGGGTCAGGGAGGAAGTACCAGCAAAGGGTTTGGCAAAGGTTGCTGACCCCTGTTCTAATGTAATGAAATCTTGACAACTAATAGTTGAAGTAAAGCTTTGAAAGTGTGCATCTGGAGAACTGGCTACACTTCAGCTACATCAAAATTAAATTATTTTACCTCCAAAGATTTAGGGCCTTCAAGAGTCCTAGCCGTTCATGGTTTTTATGCACAGCTTATTGAAATTCATGCAGTCTCAATAGTCTGAATCTTTTACATTTTCAGTGGCAGCAAGCAGTGTGTTGCTCCTTTATGGATACCTACCAGTTAAAACATTACATTCAAACAGTTCTAAACACATAATACAGTAAAAATTTCAGCCAAAATGATTGAGGTGTTTGTGAGAGTGAGGTGAGTGACAAAATGTTTTGTCCGTGTTAAAAAATTCAGATGACATTTTCTTTGAAAAGCCTCAAGTGCCTGAAAGTTTATGAGTAGGGATTTGAAACTGACAAGGTCAGTTTTGTGTCAGGAATGTGCTTTGTGTTATCCTCTTCAAAAAATGTCCAAATGTCTTTTAATCTCAGTAGAGATTTCTTAGATATTTTAGCAGCTGAATTCCCTGACATACCTTAAGCTAAGCAAGACTTTCCCTCAGTTGTAGCTCAGAGCTGTTGGAGGCTATATTGGGTCTGAGTACCTGAACAGACAGTGGAGAGGCTCTCTCCAGTGCTCTCAATGAAGGAGAAGATGATTTGAATGAAGAATAGACAAGTTAGATCTAGCTGGGTGAGAGTAGACTGGAGTGAAATCTGGCACTGAAGGGTGGTGGGTTAGGAGAGGGAAAATTGGACAGGGAGTGAGTTTGTGGGGAGATGGACTGAGAACCAACAAGGTGGGAGGGAAGACATCTGTTGAGAAGTGGAGTTAGTGGAGGAGCACTGGGTATGACTGGGCGCAGGAAATGGGATAAGGGCCTAGGGATGATGGGAGATTAGCACTGGGAGACAGTGCGGATCCAGTTTTGTGTGCTGACTGCAGGCTAGAGTTGTCTGGAGAGTTCAGTAGCGTGCAGAGCTGGGAGTGGTAGTGGTGCGGAAACAAGGAGTAGCTGGGCAAGGAGACTGGGATGAGAAGCCCAAGTTGGGGAGAAGACCAGAGTATCTGGGAGAGACAGTGGTTTGAGAACTTGAAGTAGAAAGAGGTCATGGGGGCTGTGGAATAGGCAGAAGAATTTAAGTCTACTAGAGCACATCCCCTTCCAGAGATTGCAAATAGAGCTCGAGATTTCTACCAGCAAACCAGCTGACAGTTTCCCATCAACTTTTTAGTGCTGGTCCACACAGATGATGACAACTATGGTTACCTTATTCCACTGGCCCAAGAGGCAGAGGTCTCTGTGGTGGATTTGCAGGTTCCAGTCTTCTTGATTAGTGGCGTGGATGTTGATGTTAATGTCAGCAGATGAAATCTAGACTTACCAGTAATTCCAAGACAGAAGGCCCACCAAATCAGTTGTTTTCAGAGTGTAAAACAAATTGCTCTTCCTACATGTAAATATCTTTTTGCTAGCTGTTTTTGCTTTTACTAAACCAAAACATGAAGATGCACAATGTTTCTGTTTTGTAGCAAACAGCTATGCCTTTTTCCAAATCATTCTCCTGATGAGAATAGTGCTGAAATAATTATGTAGATATGAACCTGTTCTTTTTGCTGTAACAATTATCCATCTAAACATGGTGAATGTTTAAACACACTTGAAAGCACAGAAATAAGAATCTTCTATTAGCTTGTCAACTGCTTAGACAACTGGGTTTATTTTTGTAATTTTGTGAAACTGGGTCAAGTTTCATAGTATCAAAATAGATACCTTCACTTATGTGGTGCTAATAATTCAACAGAGCTGAACTCGATTGATTTATATTGCTTTAAACACTGTTGAATTAGTTGTAAGATTTGATTTTGAAATAATACTTTCAACTTCTGAATCTTTTATCTTTTCTTTGCTATTTAATATATAGTTTCCTCTTTTATGTCATAGTATATGTTCCTGTTAAGATGCTCTTTGATATTATTTCACTTTCTTTAGTAGTTTGGGCTTTTATATTAGTGACTAATATTTCTTTTACTTTATATTTGTTTTCTTTTATGGAGATAATCCTGTAAACATCTTGTCTGGTGGCTTGGACTTGGGCAACAAATTTAATGCAATTTGGAGTTCTAAAAAAAGATGTGAATTTAAGTAATGCTTGTTACTACCACTCCAGTAGGAGCTGCAGATGCTGAGAGTTTCTGAAAACTTGAAACATTGTTCCTTTGTGCAGAATATTGGATCACTTTATGCTGCAGTGCCTTTAAAAAGTTGTGACACTGAAACAATTGTAAAACTTTCTATAGGTCTTCTCTTGTGTGGTAAATTTCCTTTCATATTGTAGAGTACATGAAAGCTTTGAATTAATTATTGTTTGTACAGCACTCAAGTGTGCCAGATGCTAGTTTAGACTCGTAAGAAAATTCTTTACCCTAAAAAGCTAGTGATTTAAAATGAACAGAAACTACATGAGAGGGATGGGATTGGTTTATTGAGAGAGTGCATATTTACTTATG
Organism: Podocnemis expansa; assembly: GCA_007922195.1. Classification (NCBI taxonomy): domain Eukaryota; kingdom Metazoa; phylum Chordata; order Testudines; family Podocnemididae; genus Podocnemis; species Podocnemis expansa. The sequence goes on from ML682036.1 coordinate 4,488,254, forward strand.
GAAATGTGGAGTTTGCCATAAAACAGAAGAAAAATAGCCATCAGTTAACTTGGTATTATCTTAACTAGCCTGCAACAATAGTTACAACATACTTTTGAATCTGCCTGATTAGATCTAGCTAATTTGTTTGTGTACTTACTGCTTAATCAGAAAATTGTGTTACAAATTGGCAATATTCTGCACCTTTGAGTGCTCTCAGGAAGTTTCTTTTCTGATTTAGCTTAGTACTCTACTAAAAGAACTTAAAAAGGAAAATGTCAAGGTTATTAGGCCTGAGACACCACCTTGGCAGCGGTTCCATCTGTAAACTTCCTCTTTAGGCAGTTTTGCGTTAGTCCTTGTCTTTTTTTTCTTCCAGATGATTACGTTGCACACTGAAAACAATATCAATGACTGTTTCAATTTCTCTGTATCATGGTACATCAAACTTAACTAACACAATTTGGTAATTTTAAAAGTATATGCTGAGCAAAAAATGGGATTTAAAACATTGAATAAAATAGCTTCTTCTTGTCTTCCTTGGAGATGCTACTCAGATTCTACTTCCATTCCATGCATACCAAACACTGCTTCTCTAATTCTCTCTGCAGGTCATGGCAACCATAAAGAAAACAGTCCTTTTCTCAACAGTTCTGAAGCTGGCAAGGGAAGCGATTATTATGACAGAAACTTGGCCTTGTTTGAGGTAAACTTTCACTTTGCTTTCCAGACCACTGGATGTGAGCATCCTTGAATTTGAGTGATGGAGAATAGGGAATAAAGTTTTTGTCTCTCTCATCTGTGGAAGGAGGGGGTGGAGATTGTGAAGCTACAGCTGGCATCTAGGTGCCCAGCTGCTATTTAAAATCAAGTAGTCAGAAACGTAAATGCCACCTGTGCCTTTTTAAACCCCCCCCCCCCGCCCCCCACTGTGTTCGGTGATCTTTGGGTGGATCACACCTGTTAACACCCACTAATGACACTGCCCTAGGCAATGTCTGTGGGTGGCTGCTCTGCCAGTGATCGGTGGAAAAGAGAAAAACAGAAACAGGTGACTTTCCAGATGTTGTGCACTCACATGAAACTGTTGCTACTTCAGCCTCTCTCTGTTGTTGGAACCAAGCGTTGGAAGGCTAATGATTGGGATTGTGGGCTCCAGAGATTAGAGACAAGGAGGAACGTGAGCTATTGATTAGGGAGGGATGGGGGAAAACAGCATATGTGGATTCTAAAGAGCCTTGGAAGATCAGTTTAATACAGCAGCATCACACTAACCCAAACTACCAGCACCTGCCATTATTAGCCTTTGTCTGCTAGCTAGGTCATGGCACCTCCCATGCTCATCTCCTTTTCTCAGCCTGCGGTTAGTTTTTGTAGTGTGATTTAGTGATATAGTATAATACAACCAGCTGGTGAGCTATAGGATCAGAAATGGGCAATAATGATAAATAGGCCCAGGCTAAAACCCCAGTCGCCCTGTTAAATCCTTTCCTGACTGACTGCTGCTTGTACTGTGTATCTGGTTGAGGAGTGGGTCTCTGCACCCTTTAGCAGGTTTGACCTGCTGAGAGTACATTTTGAGGGTCACACAGAATGGTGGAGGGGGAGCTTCATACCAGTACCACTATTTTTTTTTCTTGCAGATTGGTTGTTGAAGCTTGGTTTGATTAGGCTTTGCAGGGCTGGGTTAGCCAGTTACTGATGTACATGGCAAAGGCCATATTTTTGTAATGGAAAGATTTGTAAATGGAGACCAGAATTTTCAGATTTAAGTGGTTAAAGTTGGTTACTTAGGAGGCCTAATTTTCAGTGGTCCTGAGCTTCTGCAGTTCCTATCAACTCCAGTTGTAAGTATGGATACCCAGTTTCTATGAATCAGGCTACACAGGTGGCTAACTTTAGGTAGATAGTACTCTTTGCACACATGGTGTGTGTGTGTATGTGTTTATATGTTGTTTAAAGAAATAGGTAGTAACTCCAGGGGTCTGATATTATTGCAACTAACCAATCCATCAGTCTTCCTATTTGCTACAAATTTTTTACTGTCACAGCATATTGTTTGTGCCATTTCCATAAAGCAAGAATCCACAACCTTTTCCTGATGGGAGAATTATCAGCCCTCCATCCAGACGCTTCACTTCATGGCAAAGCATATTCTGATCTTTCTTACACACCCTATTTTCCAACAGCCCATTTAGTTTAGTGGCTGCTGAGCAGCGACTCCATCAAGTCACAAAGGCTCCATGTTAGCACAAGTGGTTTCCATGGTGATGACTCGTCACATTGAGGCCTGTGCTGAGGAATCTAAGTCCCGGAAGATGGGACCCCTCATGATGGACACCTCCAATTTCTGCAGCTCTTACTCCAAGCTAAACCTTAACTGAGGCAGCATGCTTAGTTGATGGACAGAAAAAAGATGGTAGCCTATCAAAAATGCATGTCTGCCAGGAAAGATATCATGGTCTAGTTGAGGCTGGAGTTGTTTTTAGTGGGATTGGGCAAGTTGTGGGTGGCTCTGTTAGCACAAAGGGAGTTTGTATATTTGCAGGGTGCGTGAGTCTGTTGGGCTGGTAAATTGTGATGACTGAAGTTGATGTTGGTGAGAATGTTGGCTTACCTGGTGACTTTCAGTTATTGCAAGGGCAGGATATACGTTTGAGAAAATTTAAGTCTGACAGGTGTGCTCTGGGGGCACAAGGGGAGGTGCAGGACAACAGAACTGTTTCAGGGATCTTTAAGGAGGCAATGCAGGACAGAACAGAGATGGAAGACAGAGGGGAGAGGCTGTAAAGAGTGAGAGTAATCAAAGTACTCCTATAAATGCTTCACAAAAGAGCCCAACTGGTATCAAAATGAGGCAAGCAGCTCCATCCTGCAGCACTTTCCCAGAAAGGAGGATGAAGCTGCAGTGTGGGAATGCGTCTGCTTGCTTCTCCCCAAGCGTATCAGTGAAACATACCAACACGCTAGCTCTCTTCACCTTCAGAGACAGCCACAAGGTAAGAGGGGTCTTGCTGGATGTGAGGAATTTAGAGAGAGCTGATTATCAAGACGCTTATACACTCAAATTCATCTACAGATTTTGGGAGGCTTGTCTAACCTCAAATCTCTCTGAAGTCCTGAATTAGGATATTGCTATTGAATCTTCCAGATCATAGACATGATACTGTGGTGGCGGGGATGCTGGCCGCTGGATATCTGGCTTATTTGAAGAACTGTTCCTGAAAATGTTTTTTTTTCCCCCTCAACCTTGGATGGCTTCCAAAACCCAACGACCACTAGCCAAATAAGACAAAATTAATATTTCATTTATTCTACTGGCCCCTCTTTCAGTGAGTTTCCTAGTAGCTCTAGCCCTGCTGAGGCGCTATATGACCCACCCTGTTCTTTCTGAGCATTTTGGCTTACATAAATTGTTTTCCTCCACAGGAGGAGTTGGATATACGACCAAAAGTATCTTCTCTGCTTGGTAAGTTGGTCAACTACACAAATCTTACTCAAGGAGCCAAGGAACATGAGGAGGCAGAAAGTGCTGAAGGTTCAAGGAGGAAAGTATCAAAAGTAAGTAAAATTTCTCTCACTGGTCAATTTATAAATGAAATTGCTTTTGTTTGATGTTTGAGAATTTTGAAATTCCTGGTGCTTCATCATCATTTTTAAAGAAGGCTCTAATCCTACACCTCACTGAAACCTTGATATGACAAAACTTCAAGGAGAGCAAGATTAGGTCCCAAATGAATGCAATGAGTTGCTTGCAGTTTCTTGCTTCTAGCCTGAGGCTCTTGCCGTCAGAAAATCAGAAGTGAAGTAATACTTAAGCTTGATGGTCATTCCACTGCAATTTGATTAGCTTAGTATGTATTATGCTTAGGAACTTTGACTAAGTAGGTCCGTTTTCCACCAATGTCCTAAAAATCATACATTTAAATCTTATCATCTGTTTCTGCCACCCTTATTCACCCAAATAAAAACTTAATCTGTGAGTCATCACATAGATTTCAAACCAGTCTTTAAAGGTGGAAATGTGTGTGTTTATACTTCTTGTCTGAAGCCCATTCCTAAAAATTACTGTATTAGATAAGGTTTAGTACAGGGGTCAGCAGCTCAAAAGATAAGAAGGCCACTTAAAAAAATTCGTTCAGTAACCAAGTGTTTTGAGAGGTGTAGCCTCCTGGTGGTGGGAGCTGGGCCAGGGCACCTGCCACAGGGTCTCCTGGTGGTGGGGGGAGCTGGGAACCAGAAATGGGCCCCCTGATGGCGGGAGGTAGCCAGGAGTGGACTGTCTTCAGGGTCCCCTGCTGGCAGCAGGGAAGGGGGTGATGGGGGAGGACGAGCAAGGAAGCAGCCAAAGAGCCACAGTTTGCAGACCCCTGGTTTAGTGGGCTGATGTGAGGGTTGTGCAGCCTTTATCCTGGGATTGTCCAACCCATGGCTTGGGGGCCAGAATGCAGATTGTCAAAGGCTGCTATCTGGCCTGCCGGGTTCAGCAGCAGCACTCCCTCACCACAGCTAAAACTTGCTCACCAGCATCCTGAATGAGAAAAATTTGTAATGTTGCCCCTCATGTGAAAAAGCTGGAACCCCTGCTTTATCCTCTGTAGGGACTGCAGTTGTCCTGTAGCTCTGAAAAGCAGGCCATTTGCTTCAACAGGTACTAAAACATCAACACATTAAAGTTTAACTTCCTCCTGTGACATTTAAATGTCTTGCTGCTTTGCTTGCAGGTTTTTCAAGCACAGGTTCAGCAAAAGGTTTTCAAATAAACTGCAGTAAAACTAGACCAGGACAGATTTATTGTTATCTAGTATTGCCAGATGGACAGAAATCAGTAACTATTTTTAACTGTTAAAGTAGTTATAATAATTTATTTGTGTGGGAATAACTACTAAAATCAATAATGAACCATTAATGGAATTGCCTAAACTCACTTGAATAGTCAGAAAGTTCTTCCTATAGAAACTGGGAGAAATTACCTTCATTAAGAATTTAGGGCAATAAATGTAAATGTAAGCCTTCTGCCAGGCGGAGATGGCAGCAGCAAGGGCCGGGTTCTATATCTAGGGGTTTGCAAACAATATTATAACACCAATTGGCTCAAGCCCCCACCTAGTCTTGTGAGAAATCATTCACTTTTCCCTGGGCACCAGAGAGGGCAGTGCTTCTCCACGCACAAGCACAAGTCTGACTGTAGTACATAAAACTTTTAATGGTAGCCTTAAAGACTATATAGAGGCAATATCAAAGCCAGCACTGGTGTGGAGAATCAGTGCAGGACAAGATTCTCAGAAAACCCAATACAGCAATCACCCCACCCCCAGTGTATGTAGAAAATGTCCTTAACTTCTCCATTACCCCTGTACCAGCCATTATAGTGGCCATCATGGTTTTAGTGTCCACCTCAGCCCTCCCCTCCAGTTGTCTTCTGCTGTCTCTGGATTCATTCACACCACCTACCGTTTACTGTCTCTGCCTGCTGGCACTGCCTGCTGGTTGTTGTGCAAAAGAAGCACTCAAGATCTTTTCAGGGGGAGAGGCATTACGGCGTGTTTATTGAAAATACAAGATATTAAACAATTCAGCATATGCACACATGCACACAGAGACACACGCAGAGTCCTGCTGTGATGTTATAGTTACCCGTCTGTAGTTCACCCCAGTCCAATGACCAGTTGGACCAGCTGTGAGAGATGGACTCGGGGTCCCAGTCAGGCACGATTCTGAGACTCGAAGGCTGAGGCAGGATGAACCTAGATTTCATTGATAAGAGCATCTCCTTTTTACGATAAATCCTTTACAGGCAACTTGATTGGTTTTTTCACTGTCATTTTTTAGTTATTCACAGGTTTTAAGTTTCTGATAGCTCCCATCACTGTTGCTTCCTGAAGCACAATCAGGCTCTCAATAATGACCCTTGCAGCAAGTAGTCCCAGAAGTTGTCTTGCAAGTTTTAACATATTTTCATTATCTCGGGGTGTTTTCCTCCAGGGGTGTCTGCCTTGGCTCCAAGGTTGTCGATCCACTCTTTGTTTCATCACTGGACTAGACTGGTATCAGGAAGTTACAACATACTTTGTCCTTATCAGATGTTTCACATGGACACATTTCTCATTCATACACAAATCCTGAAATAGAGCATGTTAGCAAAGAGCAATTTTAGCTAGAGTCACAATATGATAGCAAGCTAACAAGATAGTAAAGTAATGTGAGACAATAGTTCCCTTCTAAAAACAGGGTGATACACATTCTCATGCTAAGGCAGAGTGGTAACAATGAATTCCTTGCCACTGCTTTGTCGGGCAGTGGTTGCCAACCAGTGTGCCACAGTATACTGGTGTGCCGCAAGAATCCTCCAAGCCGGAGCCACAGCCGCATGCAGCGACCCCATGTGGCCCTGGCTGGGGGTGTTCCCTGGAGCTGAAGCCACAGCAGCAGCCATGTGTGGCCCTAGTCCAGGACTGGGGGTTCCCAGGAGCTGCTGCCGTGGGTGGTGGCCCTATGTGGCCCAAGCAGGGGGGTTCCTGGAGCCGGAGCCACTGCTGCAGGTCGTGGCCCTATGCGGCCCTGGCTGGGGGGTTCAGCAGAGCCAGAGCCGTAAGTGGCAGCTCCATGCAGCCCTGGCCAGTGGGTTCCCTGGAAGTGGAGCCACAGGTGGCGGCCCCATGTGGCACCAGTCAGGGGGTTCCCATGAGCCAGAGGCCCGGGCAGTGGCCCGATGCGGACACAGCCAGGAGATTTCCCCGAGCTGGAGCCCCCAGGTGGTGCCTGATGCGGCCCCAGCTGGGGGGAGCTGGAGCCTGAGCTGGTGGAACCCAGTAGGGCCAGCGGGAGCCCAGGTGAGGCCTTCAGGGGGCTGTGAGGGCTCAGCGAGGCCAAAGGGTTTGTGGAGGGCTGGTACTGACCCCAGCTTGTCCTGTGGGGGACCCAGGAAGGTTGGTGGAGGCCTCTGGCAAGGTTAGTGGTGACCCCAGTGAGGTGCCCTGTGTGGGTTCGATGAGGCCAGGCAAGGCTCTTGTACAGCTCGGGGAGGGGACCCTGTAAAGGACCTGCTAAGGCCCACAGTGGGGTCTGTGAGGGCCAAATGAGGTTGTGTGGCTGGAGGGCTGCTGCTAGCCTGGGTGGAGGGGTTTGGGGCCCTGGCAAGTCCCTGCAGGGGAGCTGGCAGACAGTGGCAGGGGTGCAGTGAGGCCCTGTTGCTATTCCATGCTTCATGCCACTACTGTGCCCTTTCCCACCCCAGGTCCCCCCCACCCTCCAATCCCCAGGCTTCCCTTGTCACCCCACATAGCCACTCCTCTTCTCTCTTGCCACCTTTGCCTACTTTCCACATGGCCATCCTTGCACTCTCTTGCTACCCCATTACCCTACGTAGTGACATTGAAACTGGGTGTTGTGGCTTATGAATATTCATGAGTTAAATTGAATACCATAAATATATAATGGCAGTGTGCTTACGATATAAACTGAAGGCATCAAGGTATGCCACAGCAGAGAAAAGGTTGGGAACCACTGTTCTAGGGAAAGGGTTACACTGACAAATAGAGTCAGTTAACTGAAGAATACAGAAGACGTGAACAATTTACATAAGTTTCCAACACGGTCACGCATGCCCTCCACTGGCCACTCGCACCTAACGCTGGCTCTGCCTGATGGTGGCTGGCACCTCCTGCTGGTAGATTAAAAAAAAATCTGTAACTCTTTGAAATGACAGCTTTCTTGGCTATTGTTAGTATTATTTAATGACTGTTAATAATTAAATGACACCTCACTGCAGTATTTTAGACTGGCTATTTGGGAGCCAGCCATTTCTTTTAGAATGCCAAGAACTTCATAGTTGATTCCAGCCTCACTCAGGAAGAGTTATCAGTCCCTAGCAGAGTAATCCATGACATTGTAAAATACTCTGTTTAGATACTGTATATGTATTGTAACCTGATTAGGTTTGGTCTATGCCACTGGTTTTCGAACTACCATTTGGGACCCAGTACTGAGCTGCAGATCCTCAGGTACTGGGTGTGGCATCCCTTGCTGCCAGTGACACCACCAAAGACTGGAATGCATTGCTGAAGGATGTAATTGTTGGTTCACAGGCATAAATGATTTTTTTCAACTGGGTCCTGAGAAAAAAAGTTTGAAAACCACTAGTCTGCACTATTAATTTATGCCTGTATACTGGTAACTGTCACTTGGGGTGTGGAAAAATCATCTGAGCTATAAGCGAGGAGTCCTGTGGCACTTAAAGGACTCCTTTTTTGTTTTGCTGAAACAGACTAACATGGTTACCCCCTAGAACTTGTCCCCTGAGCTATGTAGCTATACTGATTTAACCCCTGCTGTAGAAAGTGCTCTGATGGGAGGGCTTCTCCCATCACCATAGCTACTGTCTCTTAGAGATGTGGAGCATGTATGGTGATGGAGAAGCTCTCCCATTGGTGTAGGTTGTAACTTCACTAAATGCTATGATGGCACAAGTGTTGCACAGTAAGTGTAGACAGGCCCATTAAGAGACCTTGTATATAGTGCAGTTATGCTGTGCTATAACAATTAAGTTCAATCGTCCCATTCTAAACTATGCTGTTGTGGTTTGTGGTCCTGCCATGGTAGAATGTGACATCGTTAAAGAACCTTTTGTTTTCTTTGTACAGATAGGACTTAATTTTTTTTTAAAGTGTTCCTGCATTATCATCTGGCACATCTGTCTGCACTAAGATAGATGTATATTAACCCTGTTGCTTACTAGCATGTTGTAGATTGTGCAATGTTAACTTTTTTGTAGCATAATCTCTGGGTAACATGTTAAGAGCTTTGGAAAATATTAACCCGCACCAGTATTGCAGTACGTGGTATACACTGGAACTCCAGTTAGTCAATTTCTAGCTGGAGTTCCTGTCTTTTGTGAAGGATGCTACAGTAAAGGTCCTGCTGTGTGTAATCTGAATTAATTGTAGTTGGCATGGGGAGGAGGAATTCAAATATCATTAAAGCTTTGAGAGCGTCAGACATCATTTGGAATATAAAGCCAGGAAGGTGAATACAGACTTGCACTGACGTACTAATTCAAGTAATAGAAAAAGGAATTCAAAACCACGTGCAGAGACAGTGCAAGTCCCCAGCAATGAGAGAACCTTTAGAAAGCTGTGGAAATGGGATTTTTATACAGGGAACTGGGTTTTTTTTGTTTGTTTGTTTTTGGGTTTTTTGTTTGTTTGTTTGTATGTTTGTTTGTTTGTTTGTTTTTTTAAGTTTCTAGTTCTCCTTTGGCAGTGTAAACAATGATGCAGGGAAATAGAATGACTGGGGCATGAAAACCCCGCTAGATGGGGAGTTAAACTTTGACGCTCTTCTATTAAGTGTTATTAGCATTGTTACCTGATTTGTTGCTGGATGATTGTGTATTTTCTTTGTTGTGGATTCTGTGGATCTCTGTTGCCCTACTCCTTAAAATCATGCATGTATATTTGCATGTTATAGGATTTCAATTTTTAATGATCTGTTTTTTTCTACCGCCTCATCTAATATGCCTAAATTGATCATTGGATGTGGTATGCTTATCTGTATGAAAAATGCACGCACAAAGATTTGCAGCCTGCTGGTTTAATAAAATCACAAGATTGAAGGAGACTAGAAAATTTTTCATGAACACTTGAAAAGTGGAAGATGCATTGTATGGAATTTCTGCTCAAACCCCATACCCTCAAACCCCCAACTCCCAAAAAATTCCTCCAAACCCCACCCTTTAGGAAACTTGCTCAGTTTATGAAAGTGTCAAGAACAGACAAACTTGAATGGAACATGGCTCAATGTATCTATTTTACCTTCCTTCAGTATCATGATACACTTTTAGTATTCAGTGTTCCATTGTTTTGTGCCAAGATACTTTGTGTTTAACAGAGTGGCAGAGATTCTGACTGCTTTAGGGAATACTCTGTAGGAAAATAAGCAAGGAGTCCTGTGTCACTTAGGCTATGTCTACACTGACAAATTAGTCCAGACTAAGGAATCTTAGCCTGGACTAATTTAGCTCATGGCTATACCAGGCTTTGCCTAGTCAGAACTAAGAAATTTCTTAGTTCAAACTAGGCAAAGCGTAGTCTAAACTGGTAAGATCCAGCAGTAGTCCAGACTTACTCATTTAGTTTGAACTTTAGTTTGAACTAAGTGCATGCAATATGCAAACTAAGGCTTAGATCAAACTTAAAAAGTTTGAACTAAAAGGTTAGTTCAAACTAGAATATGTGGCTAGTTCGAACTAAAAAGTCCGGGGTTAGTTTGAACTAGCCTGGACTAATCTTGGACTTCTCAGTTCAAACTTGCAAAGTCAGACTAACTCGGGCTAATGTAGACATAGCCTTAAATACTAACAAATTTATTTATCACATGAGCTTTCGTGGGAGAAAATCCCACTTCATGAGACACTTTGAAGATGGGGGAGCTTACACAATGGGAGGAAAATAAATGCAGCACTGATACAGTTATTGTGCTTCAAACTAATAAAAATTCCACTCCCCATGTTGAAAATCAGATTAACTACTTCAGCCCCTACAACTTACATAGGGAGTTCATGCAAATTCTGTTGTAATGACTTTTAGGGCTGTTCTGTGGCATCATTAGTTACTTAGATTGGGCAGCTGGTAATGGCAGTTATCAATTTCCTTGGGCCCTACAGCCATTTGTTTTGAAAACCAATCATGCTGGCACAAGGGAAGGGGTGTCCTTCAAACTCAGATCAATAGTTTGCATCAGTTGCGTGTTTGAAGCTGATTAGAGTCAGTGGATATCAGACATGTGGAAGCATGGGCTGTCTGACTGAAACAGATAATTTCTAAAGAAGATTTGAGGTTGTTTTACCACTTGCTAATTGTCAGTATATCTGCTTGAAATATTTTACTGGTTCATTGAAATCTTTAGAGGAATATTTACATTTTTCCAGTTGGCACTGACAAGTCTGTTTGGTATAGTATTGCCCTTGTTGTTTCGGATTGCCTTTTATGGACTAATTTCATATAACCATTTACTGTGGTGGTATCTGCTGCTCTGAAAAAAGGCTCTGTCACTGCAAATCCCTGATAGAAATGTTTTTTGCTGGTGCAAGCTGTTTTCCCACTTCATTTCTTTGTTTGCAGTATTTTTATCCATTTGGTTGAACGTAATAAAATAAACAACTCAGAGACTTCTTGTGCCTGAGGTGCACGTACTTGATTTGGGCTTTACCTACTAGTAGACTTGGCAGCAGCTCCTAAGCTGTACTGCTTTGCAATTCGTAAAGAATACAATGAAAATACAGTGTTTTGAACTTGTAATTTGATACACAAGGTGTTGCAGGGGGAGAAGGACAAGAGGGAGAGAGATGAGATGGCAGTCAGAGAAGAGGAAGATCTTAGTTGTCAGTCAGAGGGAAAGGAATGGCCCACGCTGCTGTCAAGCACACAAATGATACCATGGGTAAAGGTGCTGGAACCATGGAAAAGTGCAGTATTGACCCTCAGTTTGATTGCGTTAGTGCTCTATATGACAGGGGACGGAGAGAGAGTCAAGTAATCCATAGGCAATTTTCCTCACTATTCTGTCATTTATAACTAGTTTTCTAGGCAAAGGAAGGTAGACCGTGTAGCAGTTTCAGAGCTTTGCAAATTTATTTGCAACACTAGGCATTCAAAAACTGTGATTCAGGCACACAAGAACATGGGATGTTTCTAAAATAGTAAATCTTTGGTCTTCATTTGCTGGCAAGAAAGACATCCAGATGCTGGGAGGTGACAACACTGCTGCTGCTGCAATGTGGGCATGATTTGACAGAAGGACTGAAAACTTCAACATACTCTGTTAAAAACCCTGCACGAACCTAGCTCCTCTTGCCCGGGCCAGGCAGTCCAGTTTGCAAATTGATCTATGCATTATAGACTACATTTCAAACACATTCAAATGCAAATTGAGTGCACACAGATTTGATTGAATTTTTAAATAACTTGGAAAATGTCAAGCATCTCAAAACGTCCTGTCTTTTGGAGAGGAAAGAGGACAGAGTAAAGTCAGGATAATCAGAGATAATGGTAAAGGCCTTGCAGCAAGTAAATAAAAGTAGTATACTGGGGAATTAATACAGTGCAAATTACCAGAAAGTTAGATCTCTGGGTTTCATATGAAGATGAAATGTTTTGTATAATTTGTACTTGACATGAAAACCTTCCTAGACACCCTATTTAGATGCTTTCTAAGACATTTCTCTTGTTAGTGGGTGTAAGACTTTTAAAATAAGATAGCTAAAAGACATTAAAAACTTTATCCAGACTGAAAGACTGAGTGGGGATAGTAAAATGTGAGTGTAATGCACTGGATTATGCATCAGAAAATGCAAGGAGAGGTAGTTTTATATCAAAGATGTTAGTATGACAACAAGAGGTCTGTCCAATGAAAACCTTACATAGCCTCCTCTTATTTAATAGCTACAGAATCTAAGATAAAACTGCATCAGCTAGAGATGTTTGTATTGTAGGAGTACTTACCTAATCTTCCCATCACTGTGAAATAAGGGAATTTCTAAGGATATTCTCTTAACTGTTTTACTGTATGCCTTGTAACAGATGATCTGAACAGTTCAGGGCTTGATCTTTTTTGAAATGTGAAGCAGGGCACTTCTAATTAGGATGTCTGTGTACAAGCACAGCTTCCATTAGCATTATGGGACAAATAAATCTTGTATTGCTTCATAGACCAAGGAAAAGCCAAGACACCTATTTTCAAAATGGTCTACACTGATTCCATTTGGAGTGTAATGCAATAACCATTTGCTACCCAAATAATAGCTTTTTTGTATTATTCGTGCAGCACAGTAACAGCTACTGATGACATCATTGATCGTTCACATTCTGGCAGAGTAGGAGAACAAAACTATTGTATGCTCTGCACAAGTGGCTACCCTTCCCCCTCCCTGCTCTGCTCCAAACAATCCACACACACTGCAGTGGCTAAAAGTTACTTGCATTGGCTTAAGTTATAGAAGGAGTTCCGAGCAAACGTCACCAGTCCAGTCTGAAGACCTCTGGATTTGGCCTCTTCTCCACCTCCAAGTGTCTCCTTGAAACTACTTAGCCCATACTCTAAGGCCTTGTCTTCACTAGGATTGCCAACTTTCTATTAGCTGAAAACCAAACTCCTCTGTCCTGCTACTTCCCCCAAGGTCCCCATGTTCTGCCCCCTCATCCCTTGCTTCCCCATCCTCCAGAGCTGGGCTCCGGGAAGGTGGCATGAAACCTGCCTGCCTGCCACCCAATCAGGACACTGTAGGGATCAATCCTTAGAGCAAGGAGCTGGAGTGGAGGAATCAGGGTTGGGGGGGTGTTCCCAGTATGAAGGGGCTGGGGCAGTGGAGGTAGTGAAATCAGGTCACAGTGGGATGGGGATCTGTCCCTGGAATGAGGGAATGGGGTCAGGAAATTGGAGCACAGTGGGGTAAGGGTGGCACTTACGGATTTTAACCAAGTACTGATCCATGAAAGGAGCTTCCCTCTTATCCTGTGATTTGTGTATGAGCCTTTATTGAGGGACTGTGTCAAAGACTTTCTGACAGTCCAGGTGTGCTGTATCAATTCAAGCACCACATGTTTCTTGACTGCCTCAAAGAGTTGTTCTTCACTTGCTAAGACCCTAAACTCAGGGACTGTAACATTACCATCGCCAGAGGGTGCTGTTTATATACTGTCTTTCATTCACCACTTTTAGAGCTTCAAAGTGAATGAAATGTGCAATCAGGAGGACTTGTGAGATTGCAGACAATGCATAGAGTGCCGATACCTATTGCTAAGGAGGCGTGTGATAGCAGCAGGGCTCAAGTCATACTAGAATATTCTTGAACTTTTGGAGGGAAGTGATAGTTCCAGAAATGCGGTCTTTTTAGGACTCACACACATTGGATGCCACTCTGTAGGGCCATGCTCTAGAAAAAAAAGGAGAAAAAATAATTCCAGACAAATACATCTTGTATTTCAGTGACATACATGCAGCCAAGTGCCCAGCCTTGGCCTAAGGAGGCTGCAAATACTGATACAAGGGCAACTGAAGATTACAATGAGCTTGGAAAAAAAGACCAGGGGCAGCTACTTACCAAGACAAGCTTGCTTTGCAGAGTTCCAGCCACACTGAGAAACCTCGCAGAGATGCTCCATGTTTACCCTCCATCCCAGACAGTGGCCATAGTTAGTACCTACTTGCTGTCCAATTCGGGAGCCAGCCATATCTCTCTGTCAGGTGGGGGCAGGAAGAGCTGCAGCTGCTAAGTAGAGCTGCTCATCCACACTCCAGCAGCAGCTGCTGCTCTTCCTGTGCATTTGCAGTAACAGGACTGTTAGCATCTGGTTAGCACAGCTGTCAGCATACAGCATACCCTACATTAGCTAATGTGGTATTAAATCCTACTGAAAGCTAGACAGTTTGTGGTTTTAACATATTAGCAGGTTGAAGTAAATATGAGGCTTCCACCCTCAATGAAGTCATGTTACCAAAAACGTCAGTTTTTCAACAAATTTTTATTTGAGTCATAAAAGTAGGAGGACTGGTGCTACCAAAATTAACACAACATGTCCCGGTATTGCACTGCGCTGCTTAGTGCAAAACATCATTTAAACATGATAGAACAGATTTATTTTTATTTATTTAGATTGTATGTTCTTCATACAGGGATTGTATTCTTGTTCCATTTGTGCAGCTTCAAACACAGTAGATCCCAGCTGCTTGCCAGATGCTTGTAGATGTTACCATAATACTAATAACTAGTAAAAACCTGTTCAGTTGGTAGCTGCTAGACATGAATAGTTAGCATCCTGATCCAAATTTGTTGCCAGTTAACCAGTGGTTTGGTTTAAACTATTCTCTTAAGACTTTTTGGACATACAGCAATACAACATTTATATATCTTTTTATAACAATCTGTCACAATATGATATTTAAATACCTCTGTGTTCTAAACTCTTGTTTTGAGTTATCCAGTTTATGAAAGTTGCTTTATATACTTGTTTGCAGTCACCGAGCATGGGCACCATGATGGGAGTGTACCTACCATGTATGCAGAATATCTTTGGAGTTATTCTTTTCCTTCGGTTGACATGGATGGTGGGAACAGCAGGAGTTCTACAGTCCCTTCTGATTGTCTTAATCTGCTGCTGTTGTGTGAGTACATGATCAAATTAAGACACTTCTCATGCCAGGTGTTCATCTTTTGCTGTGCTTTTACAGTGCCCCTATAAAACTTTGCTGCACTGTGTGCAAGACTAGAAGCAGAACTACACCAGAAGCATTTGATGGTATAGTAATGTCGATTAGGGGTATGATTTGTGTTGGGCAGAATGTGAAGACTTCTGTGGCTGGCAGAATCTTCAGCTGCATCAGTGAATCTGAGCTTTACAGATGGTTTCATTTTGCTTATGGGGTTGGTTTTACTACATGTACAAAGTGCAGCTTTGCTGGTCTACCTGTGTCCAGAGTTGGAGTGTGTTGCCAGTATAGTGAACTGGCACTCTTATTCTGGTAAAACACTCCTGGTGTCAATGTAGCCTTATTTTGCTTAGGGAAACAGTGTTATACCACAGAGCTACACCACTTTTTTGCTGGTATAAACCTTGACTAAGCTTGCAGCATTTGCTGGTATAGCTATTGGATTGCAGTAAAGTTTCTCACCATATGTTTTCAGAATTCTTACTGATGAAACCCCCTAGGTCAGGACCCTTTCTCTTAGAATCCAATGAGTGCTTCCCTTGTCACTTCAGGTGCCGCAAATATTATGGGCAGGGAGAGAGAAAGAGAAGTGCCTTGGGGCATTTTGTCACTCTCTTTTAGAGGACAAGCCCCTGCTTGAAAAACATTTCCCGCTGGGTAGCAGGAGACAAAAAGTCTATGTGGAATGATGTTCCCTGCTGCATATTCTTCATCTATTTCAGCTTCCTTTCTTTCTCTTTTTGCTTGATGACTTTGTTTACTGCTTACGTGCAAATTAAACAGAACACATATTCTATTGCAGTGGTTACCAACTGGGGTGCCGCGAGACAGGGCCGGCAGGGCAAAAGGGGCTTTGCCCCAGGCACCAGTTTAAATGGGTGCCGCAGGGAAGCCATCTCCCTTGCCGCCTCTGGCTGCAGCAGGCAGGCAGCCCCCCCGGCTGCATCTCGCCACGGCGGAGGAAGCGATCCCCTGCCACAGCCAGAGCAAGCAGGGGGGATACCTTCCCTACCACGGCCAAAGCTAGCAACGGGCGTCCCTACCCTCCCCTGATGGGGGGAAAGGAACCCCCGCTGCCGGCTCTGGCTGCGGCAGGGAAGCGATCCATCCCCCCCCAGTGGGTGCTGCCATGGCACAGGTAAACGATTGCGCCTGCAGCCTCTGGCCGTGGCAGGAAAGTGATCCCCCTTGCTGGCTCTGGCCACGTTGGGGGAATCTCTTCCCCCTGCTGCAGCCAGAACCAGCAAGGGTGATCGCTACCCCAGTCACAGCCAGAGCAGGCAGGGGGGATCACTTCTGGGCCGTGGCTGGAGGCTGCAAGCATGATCGTTTGCCCATGCCATGGCAGGACCCGCTGGGGGGATCACTTCCCTGCTGCAGCCAGAGCCAGCAGCGGGGGTTCCTTTCTCACCATCAGGGCAGGGTAGGGACACCTGTTGCTGGCTTTGGCCATGGCAGGGAAGCCAGAGGTGTGTGGGGGGGGTCCCCTCTCCCCATGGTGGCAGGGTAGGGACCCCCATTGTCAGCTCTGGCCATGGGGAGGAAGGGTGACAACCCCCTCCCCACCGCTGTATAGATGGGCCCTGGGTTGGGGGGGGCGCACCTTTGAGGCTACTTGCCCTCAGCACCACAACCCCTAGTTAGGGCCCTGCTGCGAGAATCCGCAGGTCTTCCCAGAGCCGCTGCCACTGCCACAGGCTGCAGCCCCATGTGGACCCCGCCAGGGGGGTACCCTGGAGCCGGAGCCATGGGTGGCTGCCCTATGTAGGGTTACCAGACATCTGGCAAAAGGAGGACATGTCCTCCTTTTTGCTTTGACGTCTTCCATCCAGCAGGCATTGTTGAAAAAGTTGATTTTGTCTCACTTTTTATCAGATGCCAGAGCCACACTCTAAAAGTAGAAAAGCATGCTGTGCTGGGAGGCGTTCCCTGCCGGCTCAGGGGGCTGTGGTGGGTGCGTGGCCTCCCCAGGTGCCAGCAAGGGAAGGGAATGGTGGCCGGGCTCGCTCCCACCCACCACAGCCCCCTGAGCTGGCAGGGAACACATTTCAGGGCGGCGTGCTCCAGTGCGCTTTTTTTTTAGATTGCTGCCATGGCATTCAGCAAAAAGCCAGACAAAAATCAATTTTTTCAGAAATGCTTGCCAGGTGTGATGGTGTGGCAGGCTTTTGAGGGGTGGGGAGCAATAGTTGGGGTAGGTGAAGGGGGCCCAGACGTGTGTCCTCCAATGTCCTCCTTTTCATACTTCCCTCTCCTCCTTTCTATGCTTGGTATCTGGTAACATTAGCCCTGTCTGCCCCCCCCGGGAGGTTCACCAAAGCTGGAGCCACAGGAGGCAGCCCCATGTGACCTTGCTGGGGGGGGGAGGGGGGCAGGGGACCTGAGCCAGAGCCGGTGATACCAGCAAAGCTGCTGGGGGCAGTGGTAGGACCCAACAGGGTCAGCAGGAGCCCAGGTGAGGCCAGCAGGGGGCTGTGAGGGTACAACAAGGCCAAGGAGGGTGTGGAGGGCTGGTGCTGGCCTGGGTGGATGGGGGCCCTGGCAAGTCCTTGCAGGGGACCTGGAAAGCAGTGGCAGGGGGGCAGTGAGACCCCAGTGCTATTCTATGTTTCATGCCACTGCCATGCTCCTTCACACCCCAGGCTTCCTCCCCCTCCAATCCCCAGGGTCCCCTTTGCCACCCCACATAGCCACTCCTGCCCTCCCTTCCCCCTCTTCCCTCTTGCCATCTTTGCCTGCTCCCCACCTGGCTAGCCTTGCCCTCTCTTGCCACTCCTGCCCTGCTATCCCTACCACCCTAAACAGCAGCATTTCCAAAACCTGAGAGCCCCTGCCATGAATATTCATAAGTTAATTTGAATATTTATGAATTTATAATACAAGTGTACCGCGACAAAATCGAAGGCATCAAGGTGTGTCACAGCAGAGAAAAGGTTGGGAACCACTGTTGTATTGTATGGTGTTGTTAACACATGGTCTAAATTGTAGCTGGTAAACAGGTTTGTCTCAAACATTTGCTGCCAGCCTCAGTTTGGGTCATGTTTTAGTAGCACCATACGATAGAATCATAACTTCACATACAATGTTGCCAGACGTAGCTTGTCAGGACAATACTGATCAGTAAATTATGAGTTCTTAAATGATACCTTACAAGGCATAGTTTTTACAAAGATTACACTAGCATGTAGGCTGTGAATACAGGGGTAGACTGTGCCATCATATGGTGGAACAGAAATTCTGTAAGTTCATATGTAAGCCTGGCAACTTTTTCCATTTTGCTTATTTTATTTTACAGGGGTATAATTGTATTTTTGAGACCGTTAATTAGCTAAATATATCCATTGTCTTGTTCTCCACAGACTATGCTGACAGCCATATCAATGAGTGCAATAGCAACAAACGGTGTTGTTCCAGGTAAATGTAATTCACGAACTCCTCACTTCAGTCAGAACAGTATATTTGTAATTCATTTTTGACTCATATTTCCTTATTTTAAATATAGCTGTAGACATGCAAATCTGTATATTAACTAAAAGACTGTGGTTTAATAAATGTCAGTTTTCATTGAAATGGGGGGATTAGCTAGAAGATGAACTAACATCTTGACATGTTAAGAATCTCCTCCATAATTGCCAGCCCCAACGGTTAGAAAATCATGAGCCTCCTACCCTGCCACCCCATCGGATTGGCTTAAAAATTAGTTGAAAAAAAAATTGGAGTGTTTTAAATCTTTCTTTAAGGCACATTTAGGTCACATTTTCAAACTTTTCTCTGCTACCTGAGGGCTAGTAAATATTTGAAATGAAAGCTGAGATTCTCCCTATAGCCCATGCATCCCAGTGCTCATTTTGTAAGAAACATCATGTCTTGCTAAAATCATGAGTTGGCAATACAGTTTCCTACCTGTTTGGGAAACAGATTCTGTACTGAAATGTCCATCATGGTTGCGGTCTCATTTTCTAAAGTTTTTTGCTTCAGATCCCATAAAGGTGACCTTCACAGCAGGTTGGGGACTGATCTTATTTTGGAGTAAGAAAGGTAGTTAAGTTTATACGAGATGTGAAATCCAGGAACTTAAGACACAGTTCACTCTTCAGAGTGGCTACTACCTAATCATCATTGGACACTAAGCAGATTTGAACTGTACATAACTTAATTCATCTACCCTCCATTTACCCAGTTTGTCTGTGCATATGATTGTTTCTCTTATTTGAAGATGGTGAGAATATGATTTGGTTTTGAGTCTGACACATATGAATTGAAGAAGAAATTGCAAAATAGAATAAGAATACATTAAATATTATAAGCAGCCACACAATTTTTGTTATTGCAAATTACAAGCACAGACCAGTTTAGTTGTCCCCAAATATAAAATATTTAAAAGTTTAATCTCTTGAATTGTTAGTTTCAGAAACTACTACGTACCTTTCTGATGAAAACTGAGCCAAAATATAAGGCTTGATTCACTAACCTGTATTTCTGTTGAACATTGCCTAGGCATATTAGAGCTATATTTGTTTAGTTTGCTATTGTGTAAACAAAGGTATTTCTGGTAAAGAGCTGGAAAAAAGGTATGCAATTCATAACTTTGTCTAAATATTCTGGATTTTATTAAATGATGAGTTGATTATATAAAAATATTCTGGATAATATCATCTACCTTTACTGCCTTGTAGCTGGTGGCTCCTATTTTATGATCTCAAGATCATTAGGTCCAGAGTTTGGTGGAGCTGTGGGACTGTGCTTTTACTTGGGAACAACGTTTGCAGGAGCTATGTACATACTTGGTGCCATTGAGATTTTACTGGTGAGTAGTTAAGCTTATGTGGTAATTCACATGTAGAAATTACTGTAAAATTCCCACCACATAGAAATAAATATTCTTCTCATTTCAAAGGGGTGTAAAAGGCTTACATTTTCAAAAGTGATTTCTACGTGCCAATTTTATTCCTTTTAATGACTTGATTTTCAGAAAGTGCTAGGTGTCCACTCTCTGGAAGTCACCTGCCTTGAAGATGTCTCATTTTGGGTATCAAGAAATAGAGACTTGCAAAAGCACTATTAATGTTTGAAAATGTAGGTTGAAGTGTGACTTACTTCAAGTAAGTCACTGTGTGTCAGTGGCATAGCTAAGATTACTAAATAGTATTTGTAGACTTAGCACTACAAAATCACACATATCGATTAACTGTTTCTACAGCAAGAAGAATCCTAGCTCAATATATTTTGCAAATAGAGGCTTGATTTACACTGAAATTAATTTACTGTTTGTATAACACTTATTTAAAATTAAAACAAATGGCAGTAAGGGAAAATATATTTGAAACTCTTGTTGTGTTACTGCAGCTGTTTAATGAATTTTTTTTTTCTTATTTCAGACATACATTGCTCCACAAGCAGCAATTTTTTATCCCACTGGTGCTCATGATACATCTAGTGCTACACTGAACAACATGCGAGTTTATGGAACCATTTTCCTCACCTTTATGGCTGTGGTGGTTTTTGTAGGAGTGAAATATGTTAACAAATTTGCCTCTCTCTTCTTGGCCTGTGTGATAATATCCATATTGTCCATTTATGCTGGAGCTATCAAGTCCATCTTTGATCCACCTGCATTTCCGTAAGTAACCTTGCTAGATGGGTATATCAACCTGAATGTCGGAAATGTCTTCAGTTGCAGTTTGGAAGCAGGGGAAGTTATTTTAGTTACTCAGAAAATATTGTAGCACATACATGCTATACAAATATTTACTTTATGAATGATAAATTTTCTATTGCAATGAGCTTTTTGATTTCAAGGCGTTCTGGTTTCTGTATGCAGAAGGCCATGAAACAAGTTCCTTAGCCTAAAATAAACACATTGTTATCCTTGACCATCTTTAACCAGTGCCACTGAGATCACAAGTAAAAAAAGATGGATGGAAGCTGACACTTTTCAGCCTGTTCATCTTCATGCAGAAAGAGAGAGCCAGACACAACATACACTTTCTTTGATTATGTAGTACAGTTAGGGTAGCTTAACTTGACAAATTATTCATTTGCCATTGGTTATCTAGGATTGGTCAGCCTCTACCTCAGATAGCCCCATTTTTTTTAATATCTGAGCACCTCTCAGTCTTTCACGTATTGATACTTAGCACACCAGAAGTGCTAATGAAGAACTGAGGCCCAGAGACACCTGAGGGACTTGTCCAAGGATGCACAGGAAGTCTGCATCAGAGGAGGAGACAGAACCCAGATCTCATAATTCCAAGGAGTGTGCCCTACAGTTCCTTCCCATCATCTGTTCTAGAGCCCCCTCATGGAGGAGGGGGGACCAGGTGGCATGTGCCCTTCAGATGTGACTGATCTCCAGACCTGCCCTCCCCACAGTCTGAGATGTAGCTTGGAAGTGGAGTCACTCAGAGGAAAGGGAGAGAGAAATAAGTAATGAAATAACCTTTTTCACTTTGAAAAATTTTAAACAAAACAACATTAAAATGTACATTCCTGGTTCTGCTGCCCAGGAGCTTCTCCAATCTGAATAATTTCATTAGGGGATAGAACCACTGAAGAATCCCACTGTATGAAAAGGGAAAAGCTACACTTTACAAGTAACATCGGATGAGAGTAAACATCTTTTCTTAGAATGTTGTTCTAAATGATTCTCTCATTCCCTTTCCAGGATTTGCATGCTGGGCAATAGGACTCTGACGAGAGATCATTTTGACATTTGTGCCAAAACAACAATTGTGGGCAATACCACTGTGGCCACCAAACTCTGGGAACTCTTCTGCCATACTTCTAACTTAACCACTGATACCTGTGACAAATATTTTCTGCTCAACAATGTTACAGAGATAGCAGGTATTCCCGGAGCTGCAAGTGGCATTTTAAAAGGTATGATATAAAGTCCTGGTGGATCAGAGGAAACCTCCTTGTTAAGAGACCTTCAGAGATTTGCAATAGAAACTCAACTATATTAATACTGTGAGATGAACTGACATGGGCATACTATTGTAACTCTTCAAAACCGGTTTATAATGCCTACATTGATGTTACATACTGAGATTTATAACACATTAGATTCTAGCTGGAAGGATAGAAGTGTGAGTACTAACTTGATTTATCTGTGTCCTTACTCTCTACAAACTTAATGCAAAGTTACAATATATAATACTACAAAATGCTCTTAACAGAGAAGACTTAGAGGGACAATTTGTTATATGCAGGTGATGTCCTGGGGGAGAGTGGAGGGCAAGAGGGGCGACCACCTCTGTCCCCGTGATTCCACAGGTCCCGCTCTGTCCTGCACCTCACAGGGACAGCCCTGTGTGTATATGTTCACTAAGTTCTTATTTAGTCAGGAAGATTAGCATAGTTCTTAAGACATATGCACAACATAGTCCATGCAGTGTCAAAACATTAGTTAAATACAAATAAATAACAGTGTTGTAATACTTCCATTTCCTAAAGAATAAAATTACTTCCATCCAGAAATCTGGTGTTACCTCTTTAAGTTCCCTCGGTATATGTATGTGTATATATCCATTTATATGTATGCTCTTTCATTTTACTATGCCTAATTTATACAGCTGCGCTAAATTTATGTTGCATTGTTAGACCAAATGTATTTAAGTGGTAAATTAAAATGGTATAGCATCAGTTTATTAACTTTGTAGAATCAAAAAATAAATGTTGAATAGATCCTTGTAGATAGCTGATTTGTATGGTGGTAGTCTGAACATGTTCATTGCTCTTGTGAAAAGTGGATGAAAACCTACTGGAAATGTTTTCCTTTTTGGAACTTTTATGTGTCTAGTTTTGTAATTGTAGTAAGCCACTAAGTTTCACTCTAGCGTTGTTATAGCTCGGAGTAAATCATTAGGAGGTTGGTTAGTTAGGTTGGGGTTGATTTGGGTTTGCTACTTGTTTCTTGTGGTGATGATTCCTCTTTCTTGTGTTCCTGTTGCCCCCCCAGATAACCTATGGAGCAATTATATGGAGAAAGGAGAGATACTGGAAAAAGCTGACCATCCATCAGTTGATGTTCCAGGGCTAAAAAGTGATCTTCACCTCTATGTGTTCGCAGATATAGCCACTTCATTCACAGTACTAGTTGGCATCTTCTTCCCTTCAGTGACCGGTGAATTCTGGGAAGGGGTTATGTGGGATCTTTAGTCCATCTTCTTTGATCTCTTGTGGTGTTTTCAAAAATAATTTCTTAAACTGATATATATATTTAGGTATCATGGCTGGTTCAAACAGATCAGGAGACCTCAAAGATGCACAAAAATCTATTCCTGTTGGAACAATTCTTGCTATTGCCACCACGTCACTTGTCTGTATCCTTTTAAAGTTAGAATAGAATTCCAGCACATAGTGACTCAACTGAACTTTAGTATTATTTGTGTTAAAGGTTCATTGCACTGATTATAAACACTCTCTGACAGTGTTGGGCAGGAACAGCTAAGTTGGCACTGTGGTCATGGCAGTTTCAGCCGTGCAGAGTGGAGCTGCATAAACAGACCTGTACCTAATTTGTGGGTGAAGCAGAACTGGATGGCTAATTAAACCATTAGATAGAGGCTACAATAAGCACAGGAGGAAGTGGAAACAGGGAAGCAGGCGGAGAAGAGAGATTGTTCTTCCCTGCTTGCTGTAGGGGGCTCCCTAGGACTGCAGGTGCAGAGATATAGACAGTATGATGGTGATGGGAATCCACAGTGTAAATTACTACACAAGGTGTTTGATCAGCACAGAGGGCCCTGAGCAGCTTGTGGGTTGGAGCAGAGCACTGTCAGACACTGCAAATATTACATGCCAATGAAAAAACAAAAACGCTGGTTCAGTTGAGAGTATGTGTAATATCCTCCCCTTTCTATCTCTACTTTCCGTGTGCTGTTCTTTGTACCTTTAATAAAGCTGACTAGCAGTCTGTGGTGTCTTGGGCCAGCAGAATTCAGAGATCCATTAAAAACACTGCCAGCTGGTAAGATGAGGAAAGGCCGTAAATGGAAGAATTTCTAGATCACAGGACCTTTTAAAATAAACAGGTTTTTAATTTTGCGTTGAGGGAAGGCAGTACATGCTGTCTAATATTTTGAAAGTGACCATCTACGTAAAAGGGCAAGTAGGACGCATCAGAGCAGCCAGAGATGGGTAGTGTAATAGCTACATTGTTAAATAAGAAATAAGTTCAT
Organism: Podocnemis expansa; assembly: GCA_007922195.1. NCBI lineage: Eukaryota > Metazoa > Chordata > Testudines > Podocnemididae > Podocnemis > Podocnemis expansa. Next base: position 4,512,619 of record ML682036.1, read on the forward strand.
TGCTGGCAGATTGTTAACAAGCTTTTCTGCAAACTACATGTGAACCAGGAGGGCTCATGAATTGTAGCTTGCACTGGAAATGAACTTTTGCATGTTTCTGCCAAGTTGCCGATCAGGATAGAGCCATCTGTCATCAAAGAGGCATTGTACCTCGTGTCATACTCCTCCTGTCTTCCAGACAGCTCTCATGTCATACTTCTGAAACTGACCTTTTTGTGCCAGAAGTTGTTGTTTGTATGTTGATTTAATGGGACAGCCTGAAGACCAGTTGGCCTAGTGGTAAGGCAGTGGCATTACAGTTTTTTGGTGTTCTAGTCATCCTGGAGGTTGTCCTGGTCAAACTATATGCAATCAGTCTCAATCTCCCTTCAGTTCTGCTCTTACAGTGGAGTGGAGGTAGGGTAACTTGGGCCAACTCCACCTGCTCCCATCCAGGACTCTATGGGTTTGTCAAAGTGTCCAGATCAGTTATTATCTTCCACAAGTTGATTTCCCTGGGTCACTTTCTACCAGACTGGAGCTCTTCTGTTTGGGGCATGGTTGCTGGCTTAGATTCACTGGGTCTGTTAGTGTCCTGTTCAAACAGTCTCTTTTAGAGCTTTCAGCTTTCAGTAGGGAATACTGAAGAGTAAAACTAATTGTACTAGAAACATTAACCATATCTCTTTAATCAAGTCTTTCTTAAATTGAATTTTGAAACAACAGTTTATTTATATGTCTCAGTTATTAAAAATGCAGATATTCATTGGGTGATGATTACAAATCGCTACTCTACGTACCTGATTGTCTATGTCATAGAGAATATCACACTATCATAATTGTTTGCACAGGGACAGATATTGAGCTTTAATTCAGTACAATTCAATTGAGCTAGTGTGTTTAATTAAAATTAGCTTCCTTAATGTACTGTACTCAAGATTTCAGCAGTGTGATACTATTTGGAGCCTGCATAGAGGGTGTTGTTCTTAGAGATAAGTAAGTAATGATGAAATATTTTACCTGTAACATGGGTGGTGAAAGTTGTGCCCTGTTTTTGGACAATGAATGTTTTTTCTTTGCTTTTACCATCACATTTGACTAGAGTTGCCTCTTAACCATATCTAGATTCAAAATGTAAAGAATCTGTTGGTGGATTGCATTCTGTGTTGTGCAACTGATTGTCACTAATCCCTCTGCTCGTGTGACTGCTCCCTCCAACTTCTAGCAGAGTCGGGCCTTCAGAGGAACATACTATCTATTTTGCCCTGTATCGGGTGTTGCTTTTTGAGTTCCAAGGGGCAGTAGGTTCCAAGATCAATTTTTTGCCAATTCAGTTGACATTTTAGAAAATAAAAACTGATGTCCTCTGTACACTTAACTTCCCCTTTGTTTCCATATTCTCTCTTTCTGCCTCTTTCCTAGACCTGGTGGAATTTTTTCCTTGCAAATATATTTTCTGATGATTTTAGCCCTTTTTTCTTCTAAGAAACTGTTTTTGTTTATTGTTGCAAATGTATTGACTATTTTGAGAATTTGTCTAATTGTATATGGGATTTTAGCAGATAGTTGTTAAATATGTGCTGTCTTATACTCATGGGGAGTGTGGGCACAAGATGGAGGATAGTATTTTTTCTACTTTGATTGAACAACTGAAACTTAATTCAGAGTATCTACTTATTAAGATAGTGTATGATTGTGTCTGCTCACATGTATACATAAGGGTATTCATATGAGGGACTGCTGATTCCCATAAATGCTTTTGATTGAAATCCCGCTTGTGAATTAAGAATAAAAAGGGGACATGAACCTGATTAAATCCAAGCAGTGATTTGCAGTTAGAAGAACATTGCCATATTTGAGAACCACATTTTTCACCCCAGTTCTTAACTCTGTTAATTGAGTAATTCTAGATATTGTAATGTTGGAATCTGCAAAGAGCAGGTTTGAAAGTTCCTGTGACCAGAGGCTTTCTCTCAGTGCTCATGTAGGGAACTACTTGTTAATTAAGTTAGCATGAGGCTACAGTCTGGTTGAAAAGGTTTATCATCAATGAAGCTCTGTGTACGAGTCTCATACTGGAGGATTGTATAATGAACGGGTCATTGTATGCTAAAAGACTGAGGGCAGAAAAAGTTAGGTGACACTGCTTGTTTAAATAAACGGTAGAGCGTGGTTGGCAATAGAAGTCTTATGAATAACTTAAGCGAGAACTGAGTTTTCAGGTGGCTGCACTTGGAAAATGAGTTTAGCTTTCTTTCCAGTAGCCATCAGCTTGATGTCAGGGTTCACTTAGGCTGTTGACTCATTTTTCTCCCTTTACTGCAGTTTTGTGTTCAAGAAGTCACCTAAAATGTTGGTTTAAAGAAAATCTGACAACATACTTTTTGTTTGCTTACATTTAGGCAGGATGGACTTTGTCAAAGTGAAATATGAAACCACCTAACCTTTCTTTATCCTGCAGGTATGGTGATGCAGTGAACAAGAACTTAGTGGTGGGCACGCTGTCTTGGCCTTCACCTTGGGTCATTGTGATAGGCTCATTCTTCTCCACCTGTGGAGCAGGGTTACAGAGTCTCACAGGAGCCCCACGGCTGCTGCAAGCTATAGCCAAGGACAACATTATTCCTTTCCTATGGGTTTGTAAATATTAAAGGATGTTCATTGTGCCGAATGCAGCATACACAGCCCCCTGGCCTAGCCAGCTGGGTCAGGTTATGTTCTTGGAGACTGACAGAAGGAAACTGGAATAAGTACATGTAGCTTGCAGATATCAGAAACCTGATCACTGAGTTGTGGCCTGGTTATACTGAAATCAGGGCACTAAACTTCAAGCCCCTGATCTCTACCCTTAGCCCACCAGCCCTGCTACGGACCCTGCCTGCTGATGTGAGGAGGAGTGAGGCAAATGCAACTGCTGAGATTCTTCCAGCCCCTCTCACGATGGGGTATTTGAGGCTGGAAGTCATCTCTCATCCCTTCTGCAGTGCTTTTGGAAGAACAGAGGAGTCCCTTTTTGCCCCAGCTAGGTTTCATGTGTTAATGAAGCAGCTTCAGTCACTCTTTAGTAGTTGTTTGCTGGTTGCAGACCACTTTTGCCTCTTCTGTGACGTATCTTGTTTAATCTTGTCAAAATTAGGGGAAGTCTCTTCTTCCTAGAAACAGGAAGAAAGGGAGACTGGACAAGGATTCCCCACTCTAAAACCGTCTTCTAATTTCTCTTTTAAAAGCACCAGGATTTTTGTCAGTCTGCCCCTTTAAGTGAAGATCAGTGTAAAAAAGTCAGGTGTGTGTTGAAAGGAGATTTTGGATGGATATTGTTTGAATCATTAAGGAATCTGACATAGAATTCAGTGGAGTAGAGAGGGGGATTAGGGGCCAGCTGGACTCCTGGCTGGGTCCCTCAATGAAAGAAAACCCTCCCTCCCACATACAGACACTATTTTGAAATGGAAAATAGATTGTATTTTAGAGTGTTATTGACAATAGTTGCAAAGCAGTGCCAAGTTGAGCTGTGAATCAAGTCTGATAACACAAATAAACAATCTTCTTTTTTTTTTGTTCAGGTTTTTGGCCATGGGAAAGCAAATGGTGAACCAACATGGGCTCTTCTGTTAACAGCATTAATTGCTGAATTGGGAATTCTTATTGCTTCCCTGGACATGGTGGCTCCCATTCTCTCCATGTAAGGAGCAAGGTCACTGTTGCAAGATAGACATGACATGCTTCTGAACTCTGTTAACTTCATTACCGTACAGAACCTCTGTTTAGAAAACACACAGTCACTGGAACAATTGTTCCATTTTTTTTTTTTTTAGGACTACAAATGAGCTGACATTTATCTTACTTAGCATGTAAACTGTCTTGCCTTTGAAATATGTCATGAGAGAACATTGTTTCTGCCAGAACTGGGCTGGCCTTTAGTTTAGAAAATTGTATTATATTGGGTGCTCAGCAGTTGGACAGAGGGAATTTGGGTAGATTCATTTGGAAAGAGTCTCTTTTACATTTAATTTGTATGAACAATTTGGATCCATCTTTACTAACACATAAGAGGTTTAGCCTTTTGTGGGAAAACACATACTGATTTTGGTATTATGTGAGTGACCATCAGACCTTTCCATTATTACAATTTGCATAAAGAATTAATGTGTGCTAAATTGTTCCTTCTCTAGGTTTTTCTTGATGTGTTATCTGTTTGTTAATCTGGCATGTGCAGTACAAACCCTTTTAAGAACTCCAAATTGGCGGCCACGATTTAAATACTATCACTGGTAAGCAAATGACTTTGTATTCTTTCGAGCCTATATTCTGCGGCCCACTAAGGGAATTTGGAAGAATGTTGTTAACCCCTCATATGAGAGGAACAGCTGCTTAATATACAGGATGTTAGAGTGTTTTCTTCTGCTAATCACAGTAGGGAGTGTTTCTGTACTTGGCTTTTTGTAGCTAGGAATAAAGCCTTGTTGTATGGTGTTTGGTTGCTGGTGAGTATTTGTTTAGGTTGGGAGGCTGTCTGTAAGCAAGGATTGGACTGCCTTCCAAAGCTTGAGAAAGTGAGGGATCATCTGCTAGGATAGGTTGTAGATCCTTAATGTTGGAGAGATTTTAGCTGGGGGCTGTAGGTGATGGCCGGTGGTGTTCTGTTGTTTTCTTTGTTGGGTCTGTCCTGTAGTAGGTGACTTCTGGGTACCCATCTGGCTCTGTCCATCTATTTCTTCTCCAGTTGGATACTGTAGTTTTAAGAATGTTTGATAGAGAGCCTTTAGGTATTTGTCCATCTGAGGGATTGGAGCAAATGTGGTTGTAGTAATAGTGGAGCATAATAGTAGTGGCATCCCCCCAATAGAGTATTACAACAGTGGTGATAGAGGGTATAGGTTGCTTTTTGTTGCCATCTGTTCAGAGGAGACCAGGAGAGAGGATACAGAAGACAAGAAATTATTGGGGGAAAAGCAGTTAAAATAACCAATAAGTTTGTAGCAGATGCTGAAATCTTCTGTCAGTTTTTTCCCCAGGTACTTGCTAATACTTATTTTTTTCCACTTCCAGGGCCTTATCATTTTTAGGCATGAGTATTTGTCTTGCATTGATGTTCATTTCGTCCTGGTACTATGCTCTGGTGGCTATGCTTATTGCAGGCATGATCTACAAGTACATTGAATACCAAGGGTAAGTATGTTCAGAAGGAGCAGGGCAAGAGGGGGCTTGGATTACCATTTAACGGGTGGGGACATAAATAGGCCCAGCCTTGTGTCTGTGATATTAGTTTCTTACATTACAGGGCTTCTGCAACTGCTTTGTGGTGGTGATTCCATAAAGAAGTTCTGATGGGATCAGGATGTGTTTCTTGGGCAAACCACTGCAAGATGTTTCTCAAAATCTGTGTGACAGCAGCAATGGAAGGCCTACTTTGGGGATCTAATTTTCTTCTCCCCCTTACCTCCTTGACCTTTGACTATTTCTAACCACAGAGACCTGAATGCAGCCTTCTCCTGAGCCATTCCATTTGGTTCGTAAGTTGGCCAGATGGTAGGGGTTATTAGAGAGAAGGGAGTGCTGTCTCTGGGTAGAGAGAACCAGCACCCACACTCAGCCTTGCTAGAGGTGCATTAGATTGCTGTTCTTAGTCTGTTAGACTGGTGGTATGGTTGCATGACTTCATCTTCACAAATTGTCTGATGAAGCACATGTGGTTCATGCATGATGAAGGAAATCTCAACTACAGATGGGAATGATTTATAAATTGTGCCTAGAAGGCTTCATGCTCTGTCACATGTGTTTGCTTGAAATACATCTTCCATTTCAGTTCTGTGAGTACATTATGTTGGGAAGCATATCTGTAAATTTGTGGTAAAGTAATTGTGACTTTAGTTCAGGAGCAAGGAAGTTAAACACAACTGAATAGTACTACCTAGATCTTGTTATCTTTTACATCACTAGATCTGAAATGGTTTTTTCACTAAAATATGTGATTCTTTGCAGTGCGGAGAAGGAATGGGGTGACGGAATTCGGGGTCTGTCACTCAGTGCGGCCAGATACGCTTTGCTAAGATTGGAAGAAGGTCCTCCCCACACCAAGAATTGGAGGTACATATTTTGGATGTGCAAAATGCAGATTTTGCTGCACATTGATTGAATATGCAGAGTTCAAAACAATACCCACAATTGACATGCAAGTAATTAGCTTGATGGTGGATTGGAGCTTTGCTGTCTTAAAACACAGAAGACGTTTAAGAGCTCCATCTTTAAATGGAAACGAATGCATGTGGGTAAATTCTTGCACATTTAGTGTGACATGCATACAACCCATGTGAGATATTTTGTGCTACATTAACCATGGGGGTGGAGGGGGGCGGCGGCACTGCATTGGCAGAGCAGCACCTTATCTTGACTTGGATGTGGATGGAGTCTTGGTTGTGGCCCTGTAGAGGCTAGTTCAGAAGCTGGAATTGGGGGATGACTCATAAGATCTGTGATCCCAGGGATGCACTGGCCCTAATATCCTGTTGCAGCAGCGCAGAGGTTGCTGCTGTGACTCCAGCTTTAAAACTGGAATAGTGGTCAAGGAGGTCTTCCTCTGACCCTTCCACTCAGCTGCATAAGGCCAGTTTATGGCCAAAATGAATTTTGAGAAGGGTTCTAGCTGCATTAGCCAGATAACACTTAGCTTAAGGGGAGAGAAATCCTCATTAACGGAAAGGTAAGCATGTACTCTTTCATGACTTCCATATCTGTAGTGTGTGGCTCTGTCTAGTGAGTGTTATGCTGCTACCTAGCACTAGTATATAGGGATATTGAGCACTCTGCTGCAGTTTGCCTTAAAAAATGCATACAAAATTCTGTAAACCATTCTACTGTATTACTCATAGCTCTAGATTGAGAAAAGAAAATCTGAATTGTGACAGCCTCAGACTGAAGCTGTGCGTATCTCATGTGTCAGAGGAAGGTGCAATTCATTTGTCTATTTGGAATGTAATCTTAATTTTCACATTTGGTACATAGTATCCACAGAGTAGTCCAAAATGTAGTCTTTATTGCACAAACAAACTTCATATTCAATGTACTTTTTCTTGGACAGATCATTAGAAATCATCTCCTGTAAGTAAAATGCCAACGCAGAACTCTTAGGCTTGGTCTGTAACTACTATGTAATTTGACAGCAGTCGATGGGAGCTACACAAGCTACAGAGTAGCCTGCGTAACATACATCACCTTCCTAAAGTCTGTTCTGCATGCCATTTCCACTATGCTGTGCTGACAGCAAATGCTTGCTTGTGGGCATAGCGCTATGCTTCTTGTGGAGTTGGTTTTACTAAATTAACGTATGAACCGACTGAGCAGGTCTTCACTTCTGTTCAGTCAAGTTGTATAAATTGATCTGATGACAGTTAATTCCATGCCATTAGAAAAGACATATCCTAAGACTAGTGAAATCTTTTCTTCAGAATCACATGAAAGTCTCCAGACGGTGTTCCAAATCTTTGTCTAAAGAAATAAAATATTAATTACTGCACTGTTAGTGCCTAGAGTACAGAGATATACTTCACTGTTGTTGGTATCAGTGGTAATGTTAAGACATAATTAAGATAGCTGATGAGGCAAACCTTTTTTTCAAAGGTTTTATAAAATAACCCTGACTGCATTTTCTTTTTCCCCAGGCCTCAACTGCTGGTACTTCTGAAGTTAGATGAAGATTTGCATGTGAAATATCCAAGGCTGTTAACATTTGCTTCTCAGCTGAAAGCTGGCAAAGGTTTGACTATCATAGGGACAGTGATCCAAGGAAATTTCCTGGAGAGCTATGGAGAGGCCCAAGCTGCTGAACAGGTGGGTGCTTTAAGTACTGAAAAACAGTAAAAACAATTTTACAAAATTTTAGTCAATGTTTATTAAACTTTGTGGAAAGTAAAGCAGGCTCTGGTAGAGCATAGCCCTTAAACACATGCATAGTCTATATTGTTCAAAGTGCCTAAGAACATGCTTAAATACTCTACTGAATTAAGGTCTGAAGATCTAAAGACCACATCAAGGCTGGTATGTGAAGTTCTAAATCTTAGGTATATACATTTTTAAATCATTTAACAGGATGATTTGGTACCAAAATGACAAAATTATTGCTTCATTAAGAGATGATGTGTTCTGTAATTTTCTGAACTGATCTAGAAACATCACAGTAGCTGTCAGTAATTCTGAATCCACCACATTTGCTGTATTTTGCCCATTCTATGTAGTGGTAGAAGACCTGTAGAATCCATTGCACCCTTCCTAATGCTTAAACCTGACATTCACAACTGCTTAGTCATAGCATACCATAGCATTCACCACTCCCCCAGCACCTTTTGAAGAGGTTGAAGACAGTACTTTAAAAATGGAAAGCTACTTCATATATTTATAGGATAACATCTTGGTGACAATGAAATTATTGTTCTGTTTGTTTATTACAATCTTGTTGTGGGACCATATAGCTTATGAAGCCTTATACTAAATATGATTTTTCTGTCCTTCATTAATCAAAATAGGGCAGTAAACTTTTGTTCTTGATGAGCATATGCAGATTATAGTGTGAACATGCATGAGAAGTATATTCCTCAGTTGGTATAGAGGGACTGAGTTCATTTTAATTGAGATTTTTTTTCCTTTGCTTGTCTTCCAGACTATTAAGAACATGATTGAAATTGAAAAAGTGAAAGGATTTTGTCAAGTAGTTGTAGCCACTAAGGTTCGAGAAGGAATTTCCCACTTAATACAGTCCTGTGGACTAGGTGGCATGAAACACAACACTGTGGTCTTGGGATGGCCGTATGGCTGGAGACAAAGTGAAGATGCAAGAGCCTGGAAAACATTTATAGGTTAGTTTTAATGTGCTATGTGGTTAGACACCCAGTACTAAGTTCTGTGCACTACTACGCCTGCTATATTTTTCATTGTACAGATTATTTTGCAAGTTCAGCATTGTTTTCCCATTCATTAGCATGAATGTTAATGAAAAAAAGCACTAACTGACAAATATGTCTGTGTGCCACTGCAGATAGTTTTAATAAATGCTGTAATCTTGTCAGTTAAACAACTTTTACAATGTCAGTTATACAAAAGGTGTAAATGCCAATATTTAATGTGAACAGTGACTTTATGGATAAATGACATTTGTTCGTGGAATAGCTGTTTCTACCATAATTCTATCTTATATAGTACTATAGAGAAGTGACAGTTTGTTTTCCTCCCCGTTCCTGTAGATACTGTGCGTTGTACAACTGCTGCCCATCTGGCTCTATTGGTGCCCAAAAACGTGTCTTTCTATCCCAGCAACCATGAACGTTACAGTGAAGGCAACATTGATGTATGGTGGATTGTGCATGATGGAGGCATGCTGATGTTGCTTCCTTTTCTGCTGAAACAGCATAAAGTAAGGCTGAAGAGAGCTAGATAACTAGTTTATCTGCCTGCTACCTTGTATACATTTGCCCATGGCGTAAAACAATGAGTCAACCATAAGTGAAGATTCCTTTTTAAAACCCACAAAGGCTAGATTGCTATGGTTTAGAATCAGTTCTAATGTTCTTCTCTCAGACAGGGCTGGATTAACTGGCCTGGGTGCCGCAGGCTGCTCCCCACTATGTCCCCCACCACCTGGGGCCAGGAGCACTCCTGGCCCAGAAAAAGACCCGGGGCTCAGGCGCTAGGATTCAGGGCTCATGCGCTTTTAAGTGTGCTGCTGCTGCAGCTGCCACCACGGCAGACCTGGGGCTTGAGCCCTGTAAGCCTGGTGCCAGCGATGACCCCTGCCTGGGACCCCTCCCTCCACCAGCATGGTGACCTGTGGGTGAACTGTTGCTGGGGGGGATGGACTAGGGCCAGAGAGCGCTCCCACCCCAGCCCCACTTTGCCCAATCTGCCTCTGGGGCTGGGGGTGGTGCATGGTGTGTTCCCCAGTGCAGCCCCCCAGGACCACATGACCTGGAAGACTGCGCCAGAGCAGAGGCCATGGGCCAGCCAGCCCTGCCCTTGGGCAGAGAAAACGGGTGCTGGGCTGCCCTGCCCCACCCCGAGGGGTGGACCAGCAAGCCCAGGGGTGAGGCAGGAGTACAGAGCTCAGCATCTGCCCCCTCCCCCAAAGTGCTGGCAGAGCAGCACTCCCCCAAACCTCACCAGTGGCGAGTGGGGTAAGGGCTTTAGGGGCTGGAGACCAGGGCCCCCTATAGGCTAGGGCCCAGAGCTTTAGCCCCTGTAGTCCCTGTGATAATCCAGCCCTGATCCCAGAAAGCTTTTTCTTCTATTATATAGTCATTAAAAAAAAAAAAAAAGACTGTGGACATTAGAATGCTTTTTTGTCCCATGTTCATCCTCTGCTCAGGTATACATTTTTAAATTAGCAAAATATTTTTTTTTCTGCATGACAGTTGCAGTTGTGCTCATACAAGCGCACACATCTTTGCCGTTTTAAAAAAGAAGGGCTTGTGATAAAGCTTGCAGTGCATTGTAACTTGAACTGTTGAAAAAGCAGAACCACACAGCCATGTTTGAAACTGCTTAGTCTTAGAGGTATACCATAGGGGGAAAGAAAGCAGAGCTCTTTATGGAGACAGTAGAGCCTGAGAGTTGGGAATACCGGAGTTATGAATTGACCAGTTATCCACACACCTCACTGGGAACTAGAAGTACACAGTCAGGCAGCTCCAGTGAGATAAAAAAAAGCAATTACAGCACAGTAGGGTGTTAAACATAAATTACTTAAATAAAGGAAAAGCAGCTTTTTTCTTCTGCACACTAAAGTTTCAAAACTGTATTAAGTTAATGTTGAGTCGTAAACTGTTGAAAGTCCAACCATAACATTTTGTTCAGTGTTACAAGCATTTTAGAGTTACAAACAGCCTTCATTCCCAACATGTTCATAGCTCTGAGGCTCTACTGTACCATTTTCAGGAGGGCAATAGGATCCCATGAGTGTCTTAATTTTAGACATTTGCTATATTTCATTGCAATATTATTGGATTATAGGTGTACAAATGGGGAACAGTGTCAGGTTATGTAGCAGGTGTTAATTAGGAAGATAGTATATTATTTAACCAAAGAAAGAATTCATTTGTATTGACATCTTGCAGCACCAGGAATTAAACTGAATTTAATAAGGTCAATATGATTATAAAGATGAGGGACTTACAGTAGTGTTGGTAGTATGAATGGTTGAGAAAAGAACCTGTATTTTGAAAATTATAGACTTCTTTATCTGACTTGTTTATATATTCAGAGAAATTTTGCACACTCACAAACTGTTTGAAAACCAGTTATAAACATTTAATGAAAAGTTTTTACAGATTAATTGGAACTTGAAAAATCTGAAAACTTCCTATAAGGTAGGCAGATGCAAAGAAAGTTGTCCCTTTCTCCATCTCGTACTTACCAACGAATGCACTTCTCTTGAGCTGCACTGCATCACTGTTGCTCCATCTCTTGGCCTCTCTTGCCCATTATTCCACAGTGTGGTGGTTATTTCTTAAAGACAAAGAGGAGGAACTTAGGTTTCCTGAGGTAAAAGGAGTCCAGTCCCTCTGTAACCAGGAGAGATACTAAAAGCAAGAAGATGTAAAAACTCTTTAAATGGTATCTTTTAAAAATAAGGCAGTATTTATGCTCACTGTGCCCAAAATGTTGTGATTTTAAAATAGAGGGCCCTTGGGTTTTCTGGGCTGTAATGGAACTTTGCATTTTTTGGTGACTTTTTCCCAGGTTTTCCTACACAGGTAAATTGCAGATTCCCACTTGGACTGGATGGGAACATATTAAGCCTACTGAAGCTACTTCTGCGAATGCCTGTGATTTGGTTTTGTCACCACAAGAATGCAAGAAAAAAAATTAATCTCCTTCACCCACAAACCTTAGCATATAACACATCAGTGTTTAAATTTATGTTCTGTTGAAGTTTAAAAGAATATAAAGATTATAAAACACCTCAGAAGAATGCCAGGTGTTAAGGTTTTGTGGCAGTCTGAGCAGTGGGTAGTCCAGGGAGAAAGAGTAATTTTTTATGAGGTATCTCCCCTCCCCCCCAAAAAGAAAAAAAAAACCAAGAAAACAATACAACACAAAACAAAAATGTCATGGTTTCAGTAAAGAGAAGCCTAGAAGTGAAAAATTGCAGGTTCATTAGTGAGAAATCTCACTCAAATTTTTCTCATGTTGTAGTTCATAGGACCACATGGCTGGCCTCATACAGCTTCTCTTTGTTATCTTTATGCTGAAAGAGAGGCTGCATATAAATCTGGGCCCTGCTCATTAATGGCTCATTAACCATGTTTGTTAAAGTCATGCTTGATAGTCATCTCAGTTTGTCAGCACAGCGCTTTAACAGTGTTCCTAAATGATGCTTAATTTCAGTGATGAGAAAGTCAATAGTATGGAAGTATTGGGAAAAAAATATATCCACAGAGCACAGTGCAATAACTTTGTTGCAAAACAATGGTGCTATATTTATTACAGATCTCTTTTGTGTAGAAAAGAAGTTGTTTTGTCAAATGTTTTGAGAATTGTATTTTCTCCATAGGTCTGGAGAAAGTGCAAAATGAGAATTTTCACAGTAGCCCAGATGGATGACAACAGCATTCAGATGAAGAAAGACCTGGCTACTTTCCTCTATCACCTTCGAATAGAGGCAGAGGTAGAAGTGGTAGAAATGGTAAGAGATCATTCTATTTCTCTTTAAGGTTTGAAGACTATTAAGTTTTTTTAGTTACAAAGATGAATATTTTTCTTATTTCTGCAGCAAAACAGTGACATTTCAGCTTACACCTATGAACGAACTCTAATGATGGAGCAAAGATCTCAGATGCTGAGGCAAATGAGACTGACCAAAACAGAAAGGGAAAGGGAGGTATGTCATATTCACTATAGAAGGAGCTAAGGTAGATGAATCCAAATGTTGTTTCTAATATATTTCCAATCTTTCGTATTGCATAGTGAGTTCTTCATGAATTAATACACAGACAACTCCCAGATCTTGAACAAAACAAACATTTAGTGTAGCATTTTCAGTTGTTGTCTCTGAAAACTAGATTTATTGCTGTCACTTAACATCTTGAGTGCACTTATAGGGCTGTAATAGAAATGCTTTATTCGAGGGAAGAAGCAGAGTGGTTATGTAAGCTGTAAAAAAGCCCTTTATGTCATTCTTAAAATGATTATTTGATGTCCAGGTAGTTCAGAACACAAGTCTCAGGAGGTGTCTTGTAAGTCTCAAGAGCTTCTGGTGCATGTGATATCCTGGGTTTGTCTCAATTCATGACACTTCCTGTTTTACTAATGCAGGTTTATGTCCTATCTTGGAGTCTGGTAGAACAAGGCAAATAGCTTGTTTAGCCAGCAGTTGTTTTGTATAATCTTGTTCTATATAAGCAGAACAGTTTTCATCAGTTCAGAGTTGATCTGAGCTGCCAGGTTCCATACCATCTTAGAACATAAAGCTCTCTGCTTCTCTATATAGAGACACCCCTTTTGGTTCAAATTCTGGTTGAATCGTTTGTACAACTTACCATTTGGTCTTTATGTCAGTGAACTGCTCTGGCCCCTCTCCTCAATACAAGTGAAAGGTACAATGAAATGAGAGCTGCTTCTTAATTGGTAAGAGGATCTGGAAAAGATAAAATTGATGAACAGTTATGCAAGTAGAACTCAACTTGTCATTTAAACACTTCTTAGGCTCAACTGGTAAAGGACAGGCACTCTATAATACGGCTGGAAAGCTTGTATTCAGATGAAGAAGATGAAGGGGAGACAGTACCTGAGAAAATTCAGATGACATGGACAAAAGACAAATGCGATTCTGAAAAACGGAACCGGAACAGTGCACTGGAAAACTTTAGAGAACTGATCAATATTAAACCGTGAGTTTCATTGGACCGATATCTCAGACCACTTTGATTTAAAGTCTTGTTGTGGCTGTCCATTGTACTGCACCGCTAACCCCAAAACAACCTGACTTCCTTTAAAAAAAAAATGGTTTAGTGTTACACAGGGCTCTGTTGCACTTAAATGTTTGAGTCCTTAACAGCAGAGTTAGTCACCCTAATGCAGAACTAAGATTAAAGATGGGATATGGCTATGAATGATAAAAACAGCGACAAACAACAAAATCCCAGGGTTCTAGAATTGGAGCTTATTTGTGTCCTCACGCGGAATGGAAGAATTATTTGTAAACCCTTATGCAATACATGTATATCAAAGACCATTCAGCACCAGTTTATTGGCAGATGATCATATATCTTACTGCTAAGAAACTGAGTAAAAATTCCTGAGTGTTTTAAATTCCTATTCATTAGTATAATTAATTCAAACATATTTTAAAGTTTAAAAATCAGTAAAAGTTCTTCATATGTTTCAATATAAACTGACATACTCTTACCTCTTTTTCATGCTTTCAGAGAGTGGGAGAACCTGTAAGTTTTTTTGCTAATTGTTTAAAAACATTTTTCTGTGACCAGGAGTGAGAAGATATGAAATTCTCCCTAGAATAAAAGGAATGACTTTATTAACCTGCATATAACTCTGTGCAATGGGCCTGATCCCGCATGCCTCAGTGTGTCTTTAAAGGGTGCAAGATTGTCTTTAAAGGGTGTAAGATTGCATTATTGATTCTTAAGACAATAGGTACTTAGAAATAGCATAAAGCAAAGTCTAGCCTCTTTTGTCTCTGACTTTTCTGTTCTCTGATGTGGATGAGACAGAAAATGTGCTCACTTTTTCAATGCAACATGCAGACGTAGCCTGACAGGACAAAGAAAATATACCAAAACTGGTCAAGTTGTACACTATTATAAATCTTGCTCCTAAATGGTTTTGTGCAGCACCACCGTTCCTTGTTAATGTAGTGCATATGGGTCATCTCACTGTGTCTGCCACTGTTGAATATTTTGAGAAGCTTTTTCCTTTAGAAAATGATGCAGACATGCAACTCTGTAAATCACCACAAGACGAAAGCTAAAATTAAATTGACTAAAAGCAAAAACAGAAGAGCCTTCAGAAAAGAAATAGTGAAGGCCTGTTATGATGATTTATAGCATGTAAAATGGGGTTTTATTCAACCTCCTTCCCTAAAAAAATCTGGTTTTGATTAAAAAACATCAATAAAAATAAGTCAGAAATCCTCATCCAAGTTGCAAATGCAAATGGATTTGGTTGGTTGTCTGTCCGTCTTTGGTTTTGTTTCCCCTTCCTTTTTAACATTACTGTGATTAATTTCCTATTTGAAAGAGACACCTGCTGGCTGAAAATGACTCCCCCATGCTTTAGTTCTTATTCTGTATGAATTGGTGTGATGTGATCCTATTTTTAATACACAAAGCACTTTTTGCAAAGATATGATCGTTTTGCAGCTCAGAATCAGAAAGTGCACTTCTGAAAACTGTGGGCTAGTTTCAGTGGGCTGCCATCAGTTTCTGAGTCATCTGTGAGACACTGACTGCTCAGAGTTGAGCGCTTTTTCTGTGCTTTAATGTTTGGAGTGGAGATATTTGGTCAGTGTGGCCTAGACTGTTGTTTTGCAGTTTGCCCCAAGGAATAGGTAGCATGTTATTATGCTGCTCAAGGACCCCAGATTGTGACTCAGAGGAAGTAAATTATGCTAGCCTGACACTCAGCACAATAGACACTCAGCACAGTGACCTATACCTGGTATGCTGGATACACTGACTGGAGCATGTGAAGGGGAACAGTAATGGCTCTGTAGAACCTGCTTTCCCTTCTCTACTGGAAGCTGAGGCATGGGTGGGCCCATTCAAGAGAGTAAGTGAGTGAGGCTTTACTCCCTTTGCATGGATGTATAGGGCTAGTGATTTCTCCCTCTGTGTAGGAGCATAGGGTATGTCTACACTGAAGCCTTAGTTTGACCTAAGGAAGGTTAAGTCGACCTACAGACTCCTGCAGCCACACTGGGCTTTTATTTAGTCAACTTAAGTGCTTCCTTAAGTCAACTTAATAACTCCACCTCTTAAGATCGATTTAACACTTAAGTCAAGCTTATTAAGTTGACTTAAGCCAGGGTAGACGGGGAAAGCCCTTAAGTCAGGTGTCAGCAACCCCTGGCACCCGTGCCAGAAATGGCACAGGGGCCAAGCCTGAGCGGCATGCAGCACCACTCAGGGTTCCCTATTGGGACTGCTCCCCCAGCGCTGCGTTGGCTGGGCAGAATGAGCCGCGTATCTTGTCTCCAGGCGAGCTGAAGCTGCAGAGGACAGTGCCAAGCCCTCTGCTGGGCAGGGCTGGAAGGGAGCGGGTCAGGTCGGCCCCCCCTGCTTCTGGTTCTGACCGCGAAGCTGGAAGCCACCCACAGGTGGGGGCAAGAGGCGACTCCTGCCAGACCCGGAGGCTGCAGGGAGAGAGGTGGCCCCAGCTGGGACCTGGAGGCCACCCACCGATGGGGGAGAGAAGTGGCCATGGCCCCGAACTGGAGGCATGCCGCCCCTTTTTGCCCCACCCCTGGTACCCACTGAGGGTGCGGTGGGCAGGGCTGGCACTGAGGCCAGCAAAGTTTGTTGACTCCTGTTTTAAGATGACCTAATTGGCCTCCAGGCCATCTCCCCCACCACTCTTCCATCTACCTAGTGCTTGCCAGGGTGGACACAGCCAGTTGACAGGAGTTTTCAGTGCGGACTCTTTAAGTCAACTTAAAATCAACCTTGTTAGGTTGAGTTAACAGAGCCTCCAGTGTAGATATACCCACAGGTCCTTCTTACATAACACCCTGCTTGAAAGCTCTTGCAGGTCTGGTGGAACAGTCCTTAGGTTGTTATAAGTGTTGACTGTGACACTCACTTCAAGAATTCCAGCTCAACTCTACTCTGAGGACAGAGGGATAAACTTGGTATTCTGCACTTTCAGTAATGGATAACCATCCACTCCAAACCTTAGGGTCTTATTCAGTTTGGGTCTGATCCCAAACCCTTTGAAGTCGATGGCACTCTTTTATTGGTTTTAGTGAGTAAGTAGATGAGGTCCTCCGTGCATCTGGGTTTGGTGATCTTGCAGCTGTCACGTGGTGAATTTCTTATCTCATGAAGCCTGGCAATAGCTTAGAAGAGACCAAAGGGAGCAGTGGAATGGGAAATAAATAAAGGGGTGCCTTCAGGACACAGATCATAAACATTGGTGGAATAGTATTACCTCTAAATACATGGAGATGCAGATAATAACTCTATCATCCTTATCTATCTTGAAAATCAACACAGGAAGAAATTGTGCATGTTTTATTTAAAATGTCAACTAATTATACTTAGTAGATATGTGTTTTACAAAGTATGTTTGTTGTGATTTCCCCCCCCCCCCCCATTCAGTTTTGCAAAGGTTTTTCTTAATAGTATGTATGTGATTCTTCAACAGGAACCAATCAAATGTCAGGAGAATGCATACAGCAGTGAAGTTAAATGAAGTAATTGTAAATAGATCCCATGATGCCAGACTTGTTCTTCTCAACATGCCTGGTCCTCCAAAGAACATAGATGGTGATGAAAACTGTATCCTTTGAAGGAAAGCCAAATTATACACAAAATGTGTCTTTCTCTATCCAACCAGGTTCTTATACTTTGCCTATCAAAGGTATTTATTTAAACCAGAATAAGTGTAATTTACTGTTCCAGAGGTATGAAAGTAGTAAATTGTGGCTGTTAAGATATTTTAAGGGAAGGTCATGTCTTCCCTTCCCACTTAACTGTTTTGTACCCAGGGTGCTTTGCTAACCTCCTATGAAAGGGCCTGATCTGTCTTGTCTACATTTCTTTCTTAGTTTCATTTTCTCTAATGGACCTGCATTCCATCAGCTGTGGCAATAGTAAGGAAATTCAGCAGCAGAAGATTTGCCTCCTGCAGAATAAGGCTAAAGAATCTGAAATTACTCAGCATGGAAATTGTTTGCTCTTTTAAGGAAGCAGTAGCTGCCATTGTCTTATTGTACTTTGAAACAGCTGATAATGAATTCCTTTACACAAAAATCAACAAGAGGCTGGGGGGGGGGGAGGAGGGGAGGAATAACTCTTGCTGATTAACTGAATTCTAAAGATGCACTCAGATTAATTATACTGACTACTCTGCTTCTGACATTGTAACTTCAAATTGTATCACCTATTTGTCCCTATGTTTGGAATTTCATAACAACGGAAAGCTAGCCAGTCTGACTTTTACAGGTGTGAATCTGTAGGAGCGAGTAGCATGCACTTCCAGAGTGGTTCACATTTCCAGAGAGCTTGAGAGCATATTCCTAGAAGGCATAGGGACATTGTCTTCAGGAAGTAGCTTTGGAATACGTGTCATTTTGAGTAATCAGATGCATTTCTAAAGCAGGAAAAATATTGAGTTTTTAGGTTAAGCTAAAATGATGTATTTTAGCCTCCTGTGGCCTAAAACTTAAGGAACAGATGCAGCATAAAAGAAATTTCTGGGTAGTATACTATCCATGAATCAGTTGTCCCTGTGCTTTCCCTAGGTCCCCCGATTGTTGGTGCACATCTCTCCACTCTTGTGCTGTTAAGGACCCAGTTTACATTCAGAAAGGAGCATTGTTTGGAAAAAAAAAAGTTTAGGGTGTGGTTGAAACATCACAAAATATGGTTGAAGCGTCCCATAAATCTTCCACTTGATATTTTTGGTCTATAGGGACAACACAGCTCTGTCAGCTGTGTTACATTTTAGCAGTAAATTAATTTATTGCAGCTTGGCCTTTCATTTGGTTTCAAGGCATAAACATCTACAAAGTACATTCAGCCATGAATATGATACATTTATATCAACTGGCTAGAAGTTTGCCCATATTATTTAGAAGAACTCAGTTTCCCAAAGTTGCAATAGAAACATCAGTGAATTAATTTTTAAGAAATTTAATGGGATTGTTTAAAGGAATTGCTCAAGATTTTTAGTCAGACACAGTGTATTAGAAGGCTTATTGATAGTGCATTACTGTTCTGTATAAAGGATGCCAGTTACTATGTGTCTGCATTTAAGTTGAACAATGTCTCTTATCCTTGACTTTACTGATACAGATATGGAATTCCTGGAGGTCTTGACAGAGGGCTTGGAGAGAGTATTACTTGTTAGAGGAGGTGGTCGTGAAGTCATCACAATTTATTCTTGATTTAACATAACTTTTGGCACCAACCCACACTTACCTTCTGACAAAGGGCATTCCAGTTTTAAATGGAGAAGAAAACAGGTTCTCTTTCTCTCTTTTTCTTTCCTCTTCCCCCAAACATACACACTTTCCATTTCCCATCTCATCACCTGGATAACTATTAAGCTTTTATCACAAACCTTTACCGTGTACTGCCGATCTTAGTACTGGTTCCACTGGTTTTCTGTCAAATGACACTTCAGTTGCTACATACATATCTTTTGTATTGCGATACTGCATCATCCAACTGGCAACACAGGTGAATCATGAGTCTACAATATTACTCAGCTTCTGCTTTGATACTTCGGTATTCATGAATGTAGTTTTAACACACAGCCTATTTTTAGAAAACAGTGCTAAAATTCAGTGTTTTAGTAATTGTGTGTAAAGTTAGGATTCAAAAGTCACATACTGTAACAAGATTTTAAAAGCTTTTGTATTAGGTTATGGGGATAGAGCTCCATTTATATAGCAGCTAGTTTCTGCTGAAGCTCAGTTATAAAGCATTTTCTAAACGAAACACTAAACTGTAAGAACTGACTGACAAAGCTACAGTGTTGTGGGTCCATTTCTACAACCACAACTTTAGTATTGGATAAGAATTTATACTTTAATACATTTATAGATTTAAATAAATTATGTCGAGATAGTTGATTATGTATACAGCTTGCTACAGACAATGTGTAGCTTCTGAGACTTATGGTTCTGTGATGGAGGCAGATACCTATTTATTTTTATATTTATTTGTTAGAAACATTTGAAACATGGATGCAAATAGTCTAGAAGTTTCTAAGAGAGGTTTCTTAAATAAATTTCAAACTATCAGTGGATCAAAGATCAGTCTTGTGTAGTTCTTCGCTGTTTCAAGTTCCTGCAGCCCCTCATTCTATGATTCTGAGTATCTGAGACTCCAGTTATGTGGAAACATCACATACACACAGTAATGGATTGCATTTGCACAAGTAGCAGAGCTTTTCTTAGAACAGCAAACCCCCATTAATTAATGAGTAAGTCTCTGGAGATTTTACCAAACCCACTTAATTGCTTTACCATGTAGAAGGATCATATCTTTTCAATAAAATGTTGCATACACTTAATTATTAAACAATGTGGAATTCTATATGCTGTAATAGAGTGGCTGTCAGGTACAGAACACTGTGTTGGCTGTATGGGATTGAAATTGTTCAGCTACATCTGAATAAACCGCCAGCTGTTAAAGGAGCATACAAATTGGCACCCCAGCCAGATTTTTGTCTGAGATTGCTCAGTACAGAATACCCCATAATAGATAATTGTGTAACTAATTTATGGAAGGAACAGGAGGGCCTTTCTATTCACCTTAGTGGTTGGCAAATACAGAAGCATAAAGATTGATACACTTGATACATTTTTTAATTCTACTTTGGATAGCAGTTGATGGTCATATACATGTTTCAGTTTCTAGTATCAGTGAGTTCCACAGACTTGATGATACATCATATTAAAACCATAATAGTTTCCAAATGTGTGACCCTTTAACATCTTTCCTTATCCTCTTCTTCTACTATAGAAAGATAATATGCCACTTCACATTATGCAGATGTTTCTTTCACCTGGTCATAATAATGCCTTGGTGTTTTCACCAGGTGGCTACAATTAATACTGTACAAAAGTCTCCTTTATTGGGAATGTCAAGGACTGTGAATTTTTAGTTTTTAAATTTGGAGATGCTGAGCTCTGTGCCTGTGGATACAGGGAAAATTGTGTAACTTAGTATGAATAGAGACATCTTACTCTACATGGACACAGGACACAGATGTACCATTATGGAATAGGATATCAGTGATTCTGATCGCCTGTTCCTGTTGTAAGTACTGATGCTCTCCTCACTGCTGGTCATGTGCCTGAATGGAATTGCTTTGTATATGCGAAAACTCTGGCAAAACAATCCAGCATATCAGGTCACTGAAGGGTGGGTACTATGTTGAACTGCTCTTCATATTTTCATGCTTGTTCTCTTTCTCTTCTCAAGCCTGCAAAGAACAATCTCCCCTAATGCCATTCACAGCTTGCTCCATGGCAGGAAAAGGGACACTGGTATCTACCAGTGAAACACATTTGTTGTGGGATGGAATTTTTTCCTGCAAGCAAATGATAACAAAAAGGCCTTGGGGATTGCTCTGTATTGGAACATTGCTTTTTTTGTTTGAAAACTGGCCGTACTGGCGCCCAGATTCTGACTGCATGAATCCTTTTTGCTCTTTGTTTTAGAACAAGTTGGAAAGGTAGAGAATGCTTTATATTTGTCAGGTGTATGGTTACACTTTTATAGTTAACATTTAGAAAAAGATCTGCAGTGATGCTGTGGAAGAACAAAATATTATATAAAGATGAGCTGATTACAATCCCTCATTGCAAGCACCACGACAGGGGAGTGCTATTAAAACACCGGTGAGATATTACCTTTTGTGGCCCAGCTCTACTCACCATATCTAAACATTTCAAAGCTGTACCGCACTGAAGAAGCATAAATCAATGTTTGTTCATCATCGAAAATTGTGTTCCTGTGACATTCGGACTGATGCAACTCCACCTTATCAGTGGGTTTTAGTGCCATCTGCTGTGTGTTCAAGTAAACTGTGGAACTTTATTCTTAATTTTTAGTGTGTGTTGCTTATGCCATTGAGAACGTCGCTTTAGTCATGTTAGAACGTATGCAGGAAGCGTGCAATGTAGGTTGTCAGAAAAGAAGACTTCAAAGGAGGATACAGGGAGCAGAAACAAAATTGGGTCTGATCATTGGTATTTAGTAAATGTTATGTATAATTTATAACATTTAACATAGTGGGTTCACAAGCTTTTGCTCTAAATTTTTTTTAGTTTACATCCTGCAGGAGAGACTGAGATATTTAGGGTGGGAGAAGGGAGGGAGAAGTCCAGTGCAAACCGGTGGGAGAGATGGTGTAGTACTGGCAGAATAGGAAAAAATTCAAAGCAATAAAGGTAGTATCTAGCTGAATCAGCGCAGCTGTTGCTTGTTCGGGGAACTGAGTGGGTGTTTCCGTTCCCTTCCTAGGCTACGCTAACTCTTTTGAGAAGAGAGTTTGAGCTTATTCATGTTTCCCCTGTGTGTTGGTTTTGAACTTTAATCTAGTGGGTTTGTAAACATGAACTGATGAGAACCCATCAATAATGAGGAAGATTCATGGAACCTGTTCATATTGTTGCTTAAAAATGCAATTATAGGCCAAGATGGCATTTTAAATCACAAATGGCAATCTTTACTGTCACTTGAAAGAAAAGATACCAGTATCTATCTGCACATCCTCCTCCTGCCTGGGACAGCAGAGATGTTAATGAAATACAAGCACCTGAATCTGTGCTGTCATTTGTTGGCACCATTCTTCGGAAATTTGCAACTGAGTAAGATTTTTCGTGAAGACCACTATGATACTCTGCTGTTGAGACTTAGTTTTTATTTCAGGACAGATGCAGCAAAACGTTGAATTTTAGACACTAAAATCCACAAGAGGGAACTAGAGTGCCATTCATTCAGGAGTTTTATTCGCTTAAAGAAACAGTTTTTCATAGTATTTATAAACCACTGCTGGGGGGCACATTTTTATTGAAAAGTTCATGTTATTTATTTACAAAGATGTCCATGTGAGTACTGTAGGTACCAGTCATGTAATTAGATAAAGAAAGACAAACCGTCGTTCGTATAAAAACAAAGCTCCTCATTTCCCCTATGGATCATCCTAGCATCTTTGTTTAACTTTGCTTTGGGGTGTGCACTGAAGGCCAACAGATTCAAATGACTCTGGAGTAAATTATACAGTCATAATTTAGCCCTGGTTTGTACAAAGGTACTGCCAAGGTTAGCTGCTTGGGAAAATATAGTGGTGTCTTTTCCAACAAGGAGAGTAGTTGATTTTCTGTATTAGCGCAGCACTTGAAAAGCCATAATGCACCTCTTCCTAAGAGCTGGTTGCAAACTTAACTGTAGGCTTGTGAAACAGCTGAGAAAGTGTCTAGTAAAGCTGAGAAATTTTAGAGGAAACAATGCCTGCAGCCTTCCTCCAAGTGTGAGGTGCCTAGATTGAATGGCAGTCAGGGCAGTCAGGCCACAGCAGTTGCTACAATACAGCACAGCAGGTGACAGGCTTGAAGACTCCCTCCCAATAGCTGCTTACATCCCAGGCTCTAAGAACTCATGAGGTGGAGATCTTGGTTCCTTGGACACTTGCTATGAAGGGGAATAAATGAGATCTACTTTCCAAAATCAGCCCTGCATCCTAAAACCAGGAAATAGGTCAGTCCTGTCGCCACAGGCAATATGTCTGATCTGAGTCTACCTCTACTATGAGCATCTGGGGAGAGGGTGTCAGTTACTGCACTGATCCCTGCTTGATCACAGTGATTTGGGTACTATGCATGCTTGCTCTTTGCTGAAGCTGCACAGGAGTACTGTGTTACATTTGCTCTGCACAGAGTGCAAAAACAGCTGTCTCCATTTGCTTTTAGAGTTGGGCTGGTTTCTGACATAAATTTCAAAGACACCTCTTTTTTTTTTGTTGGACCCACAAGATGGCAGTCAAAGTCTGACCCACCCTGGAAGCAATCAGTCTGGGTCTCAGCTAGGAGTTGGTCCTGCTCTTATAATTAATCTCATGGTATTGCAACAAAATCTCATTGCAGAGTGGTGTTAATGCTGCAAACTGTCCATCCCGTTGCTGATGGAGTGATAGTATATTAATAACTAGATCAGGTATACGGCTCGAGTCTGGTTAGCAGAATGTTGTGCAAGTATGTTCCTGACATTTTACATGGTAGTTATCTTACAAAGTGTCTATACTGAGTGGGAGTGGATGAGCAAACTGACACTCTGGGAGCTTGGACTAAAATTAATTTGGCAGAAGCTAGTGCTTTAGATAAAAAGCTGGATGATTTGAGGACTTCACTAGCTCAGTTATGGATTTGAGGTTCATTGTAGGAGTGGGTCAGTGAAGTTTTATGGCCTGCAGTGTGCCAGAGGTCAGATTAGATGATCATATTGGTCCCTTCTGATCTTAGTGTCTATGAGTCTAACTCTCACAAAACCATGTGCTCTTGTACAATATATTTCTTGCTTTTCAGCTGGGCCAACTTGTGCTCCAGGAATGGGATTTCTCAGTATCCACATTTAGATATTTCTCCTCAGTGCCAGCCCGAAGGAGAAACTACAGCTGGGAGTGGGGAAATGAAAAATGTAATCTATCAATCAATCGATAAAACTTGAATACCAGAAGGTAGCTTCAGGTACATGTGTTTGTGATTTGTACATGCTCAGCTGGTTTGCCTACTGCTTATAACTTGTATAATTGAGAACAAAATGGGCCACTAGTATGACTGGGACTTCAAAATACTCCTGGATGACTACACTAAGGCAGGCCACAGATCTACCCTTTCCTGAAGGTCTGACAGATAGCAAGAGAATATACTGTTAGTTGGAAACAGTTTTACAAACTTTAAATAAAGACTTAATGTAGGTAATGAGTGACTTAAATGTCCTACTTTGCAAAAGTGATGCATCCTCTACCTAACTTGAATACACAGCATTATTTGTCAAACATCTCCTTATTTGAAACAATTTTCTGAATTCATAACAAAAACATGCTCTGCATTTGTTTAATACTTTACTAGTTAAAGTCTCAATTTGGTTCTCATTAGATAAAAACAGTTGTCAGCTCAAAAGAAAGGCAGAGAAACATTAAAGAGCTAAATGAAATATGTAAATACATGGCATCATAATAAGATAGCAACATTCAAGGCTGAATGTATTTTTACATGGATTCCTTTCATCTGCTTTCATTGAATAATCCACATAAACATCTCCCATAATAAAATGCTTTGTGGGCCAGTCGTCTTTTTCAAGGACAAGCATGAGGCACTTCCTTAGATGCCAGCTGTACCAGAGGTGAAGCACGGTCCTGTTTATTGCCTGGGTACTTTAAACCAGCACAACTCTTGTCTTGTTGGACTGGCTTAACCTCTGCTTTTCATGAAGGGTTTGTGGGACACTTCCATTCATTACCATTCTTGACCACTCGTCTGCATTAACAGAGAGAACTTCATAACTTTAAGGAATGCATCAAAGTAGACAGCTGAGCTAGCAAATTAAAATGACTATTTAAAATAGCAATCAAATGAACACTTTCTTCCATCCTTCCTGTGCTCCTGTGGTATGTTGTTGTAATTGAATCTTGATGTTTATCTTAATTGTTATCTCAACTGTGAGAAAGTTTATAATAAAGTATCATAATGTACAACAATAACTACAGAAGGGAAAAGGTACTAAGTGGAGAGAGACTGAATTAGTCTAAACAAAAGCCTGCTGAGGTAATTCAAGGATTGTATTAACATCATGCATGGTAAACAAGAGAAGCGCAGGACTGGAAACTGATTAATCAAATTGGTGTCAGAAATTTAGGCTTATGTGGTGGACAAAATATCCTGAGAATGGGCTAGTCTCCCTTTGTGGGTCTTCTAAATATTTGCAAATCTGGAGGAGAAGTGTAAGTGCAATTACTGAGCGAAAGAAGTGGAAGGAGCAAGCTTCTTGGCTGCCATCCCCACCATTTGCTGGGACCCTGGGATTCACTGTAACACCCCTAGGTCTTTGCAATTCTAATCTTGAGCACTGTCCTGCTGGCAGGCCACAAAGAGGGACTTTGATGATGTTGCCGCCTCCATTGGCTCCGTCTGACTCCCAAACACGACTTGGGATGTGAGACTTTGTCACCCTCCTCCTTCATATCTCTCCTTTTTCCTTTTGTTTAATAGGTGTCTGGCTTAGGTAGTCAGACGTGCATATCTTACAATCCTGCTGTAAGCACGGGGCCAGAAAGGCAGGTAAACGGCAATGCTCTGAAAGTCCAATACTATACATGTTTGCGTCTGAGTGGCTAATAACTACGCTTCCCCAAGAAGGGCAGTTATTACTATCTTAATGGCATCTAAAAGACTCAAACAAGGGCTTTTGCCACATAAAAACACCAACATCCCTCTACCTGGAGAAATAGGGATGTTAAAAGCCTTTCTTAATGCTTCTACCATTTTCTCTTCCTTTCCATAGCTGTAGGAAAAAGTTAAACAGGTGTGTTTGCCATGGCACTAAGTAGCCTGAAGTCTGTATACCAAATCCCAAACCTTGTTTAAAACTATTTAGTGACTGGGTTATATTAACACCTTTGACTCTTTGGGCACATATGCCACCTCCTAAATCCGGACAATTGGCAAATTTATTGTATGCTGAAGGCCAGATCCTCAAAGGTATTTAGGTTCCTAACTTCAATTAAATACATGATTTCAATGGATGTTAGGAACTTGAGACCCCTGTGGGCCCATGGTTTTAAATGTCAGGACAATGTGGCTACAGTTCAGAGTTCTCAGATTTGTTCATGAACGAATACCAAAGCCAGTTTTGTTCTTAAGCTAAAGTACAATTTTAGATGTCAAAGGTTTTGCATTTTTCCTTGTCCCTACCACTCCCTTTATTCAAGCCTTTCTTCCATTAGTCATTGGGCCGTCAGAGGAAGAATTTAAGGTTTGGCACGATGGGAGCATGGTGTGATGGCCTTGGAGGAGTTTATTGTGGGGCAGTGGGTTATTCTTTTTTCCACTATCTTAATTATACATAGTATCTTTCACTTGCCAGAGTCCCTAATATGGCAGATATATAACGCTATATGCAACCTATAGATTAGAATACTTCATCCAGCTGCTTCTATGCCGTTACAAACTGTGATAACTGGTGCTGCTGGAACTGCAGAGGACACTTACCAAAATCTGGCTAGTCAGAGATTTTGGGGGCAGTGCCACATGCATCATCCTTTCTGACCACATCTCAGACCCATGGCATGCCATGTCCAAAGCACCATTAGGGTTTGTTTCCCTACTGCTCTGCTTGTGCATGGGGCTGGAAGCAAAAGTGCTACAATACTGAGAGACAGGCTCATTGTCTGGGCTAAACAGAAGCAGAAAACCATGGAAATCTCAGAAAATAGCCTCTGTTGAGAGTACTCATTTCTTTACCCACTCACCTTTACAGCTGAGGGCTAAAACCAGAACACAGTCTGGTTACAATTGACAGTGCTCATTTAACTGGACAATTCAGAGAAACAGACGCAATCCACAGCCCACAGCTGCTCTTTTTCTATTGCAATTCAGTACAGTGACTTTGCTAAATGATCAATAGTGATTCCTTAGAAAACAGCATCATGTACCCAACCTTGATCTACATAGGTACACTACAGTTAAAGGGGACCTAGAACTGTCGTCTTGTGCATGGCTCCACTATATAATCCAATACAGGGAAATGTCATTCTTATAATCTCTTTAAAATCTAATGAGATCAGAAGACTGACCTGACCATACCAGGCTAAAGGATCACAATGTAATCCTCCCTAATCCAGTTTACTTGACTTAACACTTGAAGGAAATGCAATAGTGTCTGCAAACTGGGGGGAATAGAGGACATTTTCTGTGACACAAAAACTTGTCTCCTTGAAGATCACAGCTCTGCCAATATCAAAAGGAAAGGAAAAACAAGAAATTTACACACTTTTGACAGCTTGAACCTCCAAAAGAGTCTTTAATATGCTTGAAATCCTCATATGTGTTAAGAGAAAAAGATTTTCCCAGTAGCAGAGTGCTGAAACTGGCAAAGCAAATGTGCTTTTTGAACTTTGTAACTGATCCTTTTGACTTTCTTTAGTCCCTCATGCAAAACTGTTCAGCTGTCTGATTTATTGGCATCACCAAAGAGAGCTGAATAAAATATTTATAGGAGCCCAACCCAGCTAAAACTGTGCATGAGGCTTCAAGTTTCTTTACTGCCCTGAGACTTAGCAAGGATCCTAGAGACTGGTGGCGCTTTCAGCAAACCTGAGCTGTGTGATAAACAAAGGGAGGACCTATGATGACTGTATTATTTAGGGCTTGTGTTCAGTTTGATTTTTTTGGGTTAGGATAAACTTGAACTTCAGTGCAAAATGGGAGATGGGCTTAAATCCAAGCATTTGAGGCATTGCCTGAAATCCAGAACTGTATGTAACTGGTAACTCAGGAAGTATGAATAGTGCTCACCTAAACCAGAAAAAGGATGCCTAAATCTATTCGGTCAGCTTTCCTGCTTCTTAACTGCTAAAGGACCTGGTGTGTTCAATCCTTTGATTCCAGAATTATGTTTGAGGATTTGAGTCTCTAGTTCAGAGGAACAAACTCTTGGGTCTTCATGATTGCTGGTTTACTATAGCCAAGCAAACAAGTGATGACTATAAAAATCTAGCTCCTGATCTAGGCAGAAGCAATGTGTCAGACATGGTTATGATTCTGTTCCAAGGGACCTGCCAGGTTTAGCTGAATCATTGTTGCTTTAGCAGGGAGGTAAGATATAAAACATCTCCAGTTCTGCCCCATAGACATACTCTACCTTTACCAAAAAGCTGGTATTTCTAACTTGTGGGTTTTTTGTTTTTGTGTTTTTTTTTTTTTAAAGGCCACACTCTTAGAATGCAGCATAAATGCATAAATGCTGCCATCATAGAAACCGGAAGGATTCATGAGAGGTCAGTGAGTCCAGACCCCTGCACTCATGGCAATACCAGGTACCCTCTTAAACCATCCCTGACAGATGTTTGTCTATCCTGCTCTTAAAAACTTGCAATGATAGATTCCACAACCTGCCTACACAACTTATTCCAATGGCTAATCACCCTGACCGTTAGGATTTTTTTTTCCTAATGTCCAACCTAAATCTCCCTTGCTGTAATTTAAGCCCATTCCTTTTTGTCCTATCCTTGGCAGTTAAGGAGAACAATTTTTCTCCCTTCTCCTCATGACAGCCTCTTAGGTAGCTGAAAACTGTTATCATGTTCCCTCTGAGTCTCCTTTTTTTCCAGGCTAAACAAACCCAGCTCTTTCAATCTTCCCTCATAAGTTAAGTGTTCCAGACATTTAATCACTAGTGTTGCTCTTCTCTGGACTTTCTCCAGTTTGTCCACACCTTTCCTGAAATGAGGTACCCAGAACTGGACACAGTACTCCAGTTGAGTCCTAATCAAGGCCAAATAGAGCAGAAGAATTACTTCTTGTGCCTTAAAATACTGTTAATACATCCCAGAATGGTGTTTGCTTTTTTTGTAACAATGTTACACTGTTGACTCATATTTAGCTTGTGGTCCATTATGACACTCAGATCAATGGTCAACACCAATGCAGAAATTAAAGGGGGGTGGGGGAGCAGCACAACCAAATACTAATAAAAGGAGTTCACCAGTGAAGAAAACCAGAAAAGACACTTATTCTGCACTCTGTAAAAATTAACTTTGCAGGATCAAATTCAGCACTGATGGCAATGGGTGTTATGCCTACTTTTCAGCCAGGGCTGCATTTTGCCCTTGTAGACATCAGGGGGTGTGTTGCATGAATAAGGAGTGCTGACTGGATCCTGAAAAGATTATATTTGGAAGCAGCGTAATAAATGGTTCTGACAAAAATGTCTTCTTGTCACCTATGAACCAGCTGTATAGTGAGTGGATAAAGTAAGGGAGTGCCCATGTGATCAAACTGTCACTGAAACCAGTGAAATTCATATGAGCACCAGCTGAAGTATCGTCCCTCACTTCTTGACTCTGGAAAGAGCACTTTTGGTATTAAAGAGACCAAAATTCTTGTAACACATATTACAGATGACGCAGCAGCTAATAATTGACTCATCCTTGTGTTCATTGATTATACAGACTGTGGAGCTGAGATAAAAGAATCCAGAAACAAAATAGCCAAGCCGTCTCAGTCACAAGCAGAATAGGGAAAAGCTGAACAAACACAACTAGATTAATAGCTAGTGCTTGGCTCTTCTCTAGCATATATATTCTATAGTCCCCAATGTGCTTTATGAACATTAATTATTTATTTAACCTCTACTTGAAGGAGTTAATACAGAAATCATACTTATCCTTAGATGAGGCACACAGTGGGTAAGTGAAGCATTCAATGATTAGAAGAACAAATTTCAGTGCATTAGCTCAAAATATCCACAATGAAACTGTAGCACTAGATATTTAAAATGATGCAGTGATGAAAATTGTACGGTTAAGATTATATTCCATCCCAATGCAGTCTTCTTTCTTTGCACTGATTGTTGAGAAGGATGACATTACCCTTCATGCTTCATACTGTCTCAATAATCTATTGCCATATGTTCCTATACTGTATTATCTGAGCATTTCACAGGCACTAACGAATTTTATCCTCTCCACAAGGCTGAGAGGGAGGGAAAAATCATCCCATTTTACAGATAGGGATCCAAGGAACAGAACAGATTAAATGATTTTCCTAAGGTCACAAGGCCATTGTAACTGACTCAGGAAATGAGCTGCAGTCTCTTCAGTTCTAGTTTGCTGCCCTGTCCACTGGACCACCCATTCTGTGAAAGCAATATGTTTTAAGACTGTGCCTCTATTAAGTTTTAAAATTACCATAGAGACATTAACTAAAGATATTAGCAGATTAATGAGCACAACTCCCAATCAAGTACACCCTGCAACACCATAACTAGAGGTGTATTAGGAAAAAACCTGAGTGATTAGATATGTAGTACATCCACGGGCATCATTTGAATCATACAGCAGAATTTGGTGTCCTGCATACAGACTATCACGATTTCTAAAATGCTTAATTGGCATCACCTTATTTTTATTTTGGGTAACACAGAATTGAGAGAAGGAGAGTGGCCCTCGGTGATGAAAGGTCAGGTTAGGGACTACTTAGAGCAGTTGGATGTGCACAAGTCTATGGGGCTGGATGAACTGCATCTGAGAGAGCTGGCCAGTGTGAGTGCAGAGCTGCTAGCCCTTATCCTTCAAAACTCATGGTGAATAGGGGAGGTCCTGGATGACTGGAAAATGGCAAATATGATGCCTATCTTCAAGAAAGATAGGAGGACCCAGGAAACTACAGACCAATCAGCCCCACCTCAGTCCCTGGAAAAATCATGGAACAAATCCTCAGAGAATTGATTCTGAAACACCTAGAGGAAAATCGAGTGATCAGGAACAGTCAGCATGGATTCACCAAGGGCAAATCATGCTTGACCAACCTGATTGCCTTCTATGGGATATGTGGATGCAGGAACAGCCATTGATATGATATACCTTGATTTTAGCAAAGCTTTTGATAAGGTTTCCTACAGCATTCTTGTCAGCAAGTTAAGGAAGCATGGTTTGGATGAACGGTAGAGCCCTACAAATATGCGGATATCTGCATCCGTGGACACAACACAGATATCTGTGGACCATTTCTTGCAGATGCAGATCAGATGCGGATGCACGTATTTGTATCCTTTCAGGGTTCTAATGAATGGACCATAAGGTGGATAGAAAGCTGGCTAGACCATCGGACTCCACAGGTGGGTATCAATGGCTCAATGTCTAGCTGGCAACCAGTAACTACTAGTAGAGTGCCCCAGGGGTCAGTCCTGGGACTGGTTCTGTTCAATATCTTCATTAATGATCTGGATGATGGGATAGATTGTATGTTCAGTAAATTCACAGACAACACCAAGCTGGGGGGAATGATAAAGATGTTGGAAGACAGGGATAGGATTCAAAGACACCTAGACAAATTGGAGTATTGGGCCAAACAAAATCTCTTGAGGGTCAACAAGGAAAAGTGCAAAGTCTGCACTTAGGACAGAAAAATCCCATGCACTGCTACAGGCTGGGGACCAATCAGCTAAGTAGCAGCACTGTAGAAAAGGACCTGGGGGTTATGGTGGATGGGAAGTTGGATATGAGTCAACAATGGTCTCTTGTTACCCAAAAGGCCAATGGCATATTGGGCTGCATCAGTGGGAGTACTACTAACAGATTGAGGGATGTGATTATTTCCCTCTATTTGGCACTGGTGAGGCCATATCTGGAATACTGTATTCCGTTTTGGGCTCCACACTACAGAACGGATGTTGACAAATTAGAAAGAGTCCAGTAGAGGGCAACGAAAACGATTAGGGGGTTGGGGCACATGACTTATGAGGATAGACTGAAGGAACTAGATTTATTTAGTCTGCAGAAGAGAAGACTGAGGGGGGATTTGATAGCAATCTTCAACTACTTGAAGGGGTGCTCCAAAGATGCAGGAGCTAGGCTGTTCACAGTAGTAACAGAGGACAGCTGCTGCTCAGGTGGTCAAGGTTGGTTATTAGGAAAAACTTTCTTACTAGGAGGGTGGTGAAGCATTGGAATGGATTACCTAGGGAGGTGGTGGAATCTCCATCTTTCAAAACATTTAAGGTCCAGTTAGACAAAACCCTGGCTGGGATGATTTAGTGAGAGTGGTCCTGCTTTTAGGAGGGGTTTGGACTAAATGACCTCATGAGGCCCCTTCCAACCCTATGATTCTATAATTTTTGGATCTTGCTTACTTAGTTGGTATTCTGCTATTTCCAGCTGCATCATGCATGCTCAGTCAAAACAATATGCACATTTATAACCAGTCAAATAAAGTGAGCTAGGGTGGGCTTTGCCTTCAAAGTGCCCCATGCATTCTGCCCCAACTCTTGCAGTATTTCAGGGGTTACCAACATGAGGAAAAGACCAAAGAAGCCATAGAATGCTGCTAAACATAACCACCATCCCATTATCAGACCCTTTTTCTATCTAAGATACTTATACGGCTCCTATTACTATTGTATCTGAATACTTCATAATCTTTTAAACCACACACCATCACCCCCAGGCAGAAAAGTATATCTTTTGCTTTTTATGGAAGGCTCAGCAAGACTAAGTGACTTATTCATGGAAGTCTAGAACAGAACATGGAATTGAACCCAGGTCAATGGAATCCTGCAAGAAACCCACCGTAGAAAATTATAACATAAAACTGCTCACAAATGACTCTCCTTCCTTCCTTTATAATTTAAGACAAAAATCTGAAGCAGTTGCTTGCTATTACAAAGAGCTACACTTTTGAAAGTCAAGCCCCAATTAGGCAGTGAAAAATTGAAATTTTCCAGCTCTGCAATCAACTCTGTAATTTCCTTGCTGGTTCATGCACTAAAGCATGAGGGACCCTGTTCCTTATTTAACAATTTTTTTTTGATTTATGAAACTGTGTACATGTTTAAGAGCTTGTACAAAATCCTTTTAAGCTGTTGCCTTCAATCCTATATCTTTTGGCAGAGAGCCACAGGATATCCATTTAAAATATCTTTCATTTTATTAGCTATCCTCTTGGTTTTTAATCCTGATGCAAGATCACCTAGTTTAATATCTCCATACATTCTTTGGTTTATACAGTCCATGTGCCCACTTTTTCAGCTCTTCTCTAGATTGAGTAATTCTAATATGTCTTTAAATGATAGGGCCTCTATGTTTTTAATAACATTTCCATTAGTTGTTTTAGCACCTTCTGAATACTGGAAGAAAGTGACTAGATTTCCCCAAGTTTAATATGTTAGAGAAACCATGGGAAGAGATATGAAAAGAAGCCTTCTACTAGCTACCTTCTCTGCATCTTAAGGGTTTGTGGGAAACTAAATTAACTTGGTGAATACTCCTAATTCTCACCCAATAATATACTGTCAATATCCCCCATTGCTCAAAGGGTAACACAGCAACAAAATCCTACTGCTGAGTCATGCCCTCACCTGTAGATGCTGTGTTAAGATCCAGCCCTCTATGATGCT
Organism: Podocnemis expansa; assembly: GCA_007922195.1. Classification (NCBI taxonomy): domain Eukaryota; kingdom Metazoa; phylum Chordata; order Testudines; family Podocnemididae; genus Podocnemis; species Podocnemis expansa. The sequence continues at coordinate 4,546,446 of ML682036.1, forward strand.
GTAGAGAAGAAGGACATTTCTACTGGATGGCAGCAGCTGTCAATCACACCCATATCCTGGTCTGGGCTGCATTAATAACAGCTGTGGTAGGGGGTGGTAGCTGTTGTTCCTCTGGGTTTTGTTTTTGGTTGCTAGTAGTTAGTCTCTCTACAAACTTGTTGAGACCCTTTCTGGTCAAATCTTCTAGGTAGAAGAATGGAGTCCCAGGTGTGCCAGAATTTCCATGCAGACTGTGAGGCTGCCATCAATGGTGTAGTAAACCTGGAGCTGTCTGCTAGCTATGTGTATTTGTCCATGGTGAGTGTAGTACAAGACTTTTGTGGCCAAGATTTTTTTTTATGAATTATTTTTGTTGATGGGAGCATATTTATCTGCTATTGCATGTTATACAAGAGTACTGTAGCTGTCTGCTATACTATTAGTATGGGCTAGTGAACAATACTGGAGAGTAGCAAGGGGATCAGACTACTTCCATCACTTGCAGGTTTGTGGCTTGTTAATGGAGAAGCTGCAAGTCTGAATCTTAGCTGTTTCTGAGCTGCCTTGTGGAAACACTTATCTAATGAGTAGATAGCTTGCTGCATTACTTTCACTGTGCTCCTTACTTCTGTCCAGTCCTACTACTTTGATCGTGATGATGTGGCCCTGAAACACATGGTTCAGTTCCTGAAGAAGCAGTCCCATGAGCACAGGGAGTATGCAGAGATGTTTCTGACCTACCAGAACAAGCGAGGGGGACGCTCTCTCCTGCAGGATGTCAAGGTGAAAAACAAATCAACATGTGTGTCCCTTGGTAGGCTAGGAAGTGGACTGAATGTTAATCACCACGTGTGGGGTTAGTGCTAGCGCTTTGCTTGCTAAGGGAAAGTGAAGGATGTTCCATAGGATAACTCCTCTGCTTGTCCTTAGTGGAGGTTTCCCCCTCTACTAAACTAGGTGGTAGTGTGTTTCAAGAGGATTATCCTTTGTCCTTCTATAAACACTGCATGAGGGCAAAGGCTGGCATGAATGGGCCTCTGGTTAGACTAAAAGCATGGACTACTTACTGTCATTTCAGTTCATAATTCTGGAACTGTGAGTACAGGCATGAACAGAAATCAATTGGGGTGGAAAGTTTCCTTAGCTATCTAGTTGTAATTTTGCCACAAACAGTCCTCCATGGCTTGCCTTCTTTACAGAAGCCAGAGCAGGATGACTGGGGGAACAGCCTGGAGGCCCTGCAACATGCCCTGCAGCTGGAGAAGACTGTGAATCAGGCCCTGCTGGACCTGCATAAGCTGGCTATGGAGAAGAATGACCCTCATGTGAGTTAATTTCATGTTGGTTGAAAAATTCTTTAGCTAGCCGTTCCAAAGAAAAGAATGGGGTGAGGTGGGGGGGGAAGGGTAGAGTAAGGCTAGGATGAGAAAAGTAAGAGGATTATTCTGCAGCTTGCTTCTTTATGACTCTGTGTGGCACATACCTTGTAGGCAAGTATCTGAATGTTCTCAGATTGCATGCTATGCTGGTTCCAGAGTAGACTGTTTCCACATGGACTGATGTCCTGTGACCATCATGGTCAGCTGATCCTGCAACAGCTGTGTGTTTCTTTAAACTTGCAATGCTGGGGAGGGAAGAACTACATTATGGCTTCAGATCCTGCCATAGAGGAGTGCTCAAAAGGTGGGGAAGAAGGAATTGCACTACTTATGCAAATCCTTAGTCTCTGCAGAGACCATGTAACTCAAAGATGTGCATCTTCACCACCTGCTGGTCTTGAGGTGTACACCTTTTGAGTCCTATAGAGCTGGAGCACCTGTAATGGGGTGCTCCCAGAATCTGGTCTGGTATGCCACTAACCCATTCTCCATTCCTGAACCTCAACTTATCCTGCTTTGCTAAGTGACTCAGTCAGTCCACAGCAGCTTCTTGCATGTAATTAGTTCCAGGTGGGGGGTGTGTGTGCCTGCTGGCCATGTATAGAATAATCTCCGAGTGAGCACTCCCACCCCAACCCCACTGGGCACTCCTGTCCTAGAGGAGATTTGGAGGCCCTTCCTCCAGTCACAATAGTCATAGACCCTCATCCTTCCATTTTCCATAGAAATGGATTGGCCCAGTCTCTCTGATTCACACCCCCTAAAGGCCAGTTTGGTTATTAAAACCAAAACTAGCTGATCAGAATGACAGCATGTAGCAAAGGCACAATCATTTAAGGAAGGAGTCAGGAGTTACCATTAGCAAATAGAACAGCATGCATTTCTCTTTCAACATGATTAAAGAGCAATCTTGGAATATAGTCTTCTCATTCTTGCCCAGGTACTGACTGGTGGTTGTCAGCCAGCTCAGGTCCTCCTGGCTATGTGGATAGGCTCAATATCTTGCAGTTCTTTCTAAGATGTTTCTCTGGCAATGTTCAGCAGCTTCTGTCTGCATTCACTGCAGCCAAAAAGGGAATGAAAGTGATTTCCTTCCCCCCCCACCTGAGCCAGACAGCTAAACTTGCATTCCCTCTGTCATGTAACCCTCCAGCCTCAGAGGTAGTCCTACTGGTCTCAGATACATGCTTTATGTGTACACATGCATGATGCTGCAGGACACATGACACCATTAGAATATGCAAAAGGTAACCCTTGCAGGACATAACTGGCATCAAACAATACAATTATTGCAGAAGTGAACAAATGACAGATCATGGCCCAGTGTGTAGCAGGTAAAATGCTTCTGATGTAGAAGGCTACTTGATGTGACAGCCATTGAATAGTGTCATCCATTTTAGCTTTTCTGACATAATTTATGTATGAAATGAGGGTCAGTTAACTAGTGGGTGAGTTGTTTCTGCCTTCTCAGTTTTACCCACCTCAATAACTCTCCTTCACTGGGCCCCTCCATCTCCCCAGCCTTAAACACCGACTCTTTAGATTTGCCCACATTGATCAGACTGGTAGCTACTAAGTTTGGCAATGATGCCTATTTTTTTCCTTCAGTTGTGTGACTTCCTGGAGTCTGAGTACCTGGAGGAGCAGGTGAAGGCCATCAAGCAGCTAGGAGACCACATCACCAACCTGAAGCGCCTGGGAGTGCCCCAGAATGGCATGGGAGAGTACCTGTTTGACAAGCTCAGCCTGGGGGAGAGCAGCTGAACTTTGCAGCTGAGACTTGACCTCATGAGGCCATAGCTCCATTATTCTGGTATAGATCAGATGAGGTGCTGTCTACCTAAACACTGAATAAAAATCTTTATCTGGCCTATGTTGTAGTATTGTCTGGGGGTTGAGTTTTCTACACATCTGCTGTACTAGGTGCTCAGATGCCCAGAAAGGAGCAGGAGTTAAGGGGAGGTAGTTGGGAGGCTGGGGGATGAAGCAAAGTCCTCCTGGTGTGCTTGAGCTTAAACTCATGGTAGAAAGATGCTGATGTCCTCTGAGGGTAAGGTAGGTGGGTGTTCATGCAATTGGAGAACAAAAAATTCCCTTTTCACAGGTGTTTCCTACTGGAAACAGGGTTCTGCAGTTAAAAGAACTTCACCTTCTGTGTCCCTACCACTCAATCTTATGAGCCTTGAGCTTTGTACAATAGCAGTCACAGGATGATCATGATGGGATGCAAGGAAGACTCCATGGCTACTTCCTAGATTGGAGCCTTTCTGGGGAAACTTGATCCATTCTTAGCAGGCGAACAGGGAGGTCTGACCTATGCTTCTGTCCCCACCCTGTCTTTAGAGTGGTGGTTCCAGTATTTCTCTAGCCCTCCTTAGAGGCCCTACAGTTCCTGTTCTTTCTGCCTTCTCAGTTTTGCCCACCTCAATAACTGTCTCCTTCACTGGGCCCCTCCATCTCCACAGCCCAGGTCACAACAAGTGTTGCAGCCTAACTACAAAGTAACTGCTGTACAGGTTGCCTGCTTTGGATGGGATTTTGGTTTGGGGGCTGAGCAGTAGAATATCAAATGTTTACCATTTTCAGGGCTTTTTTTATTTATCCTCAACTGGCCTACTAGGGCTAGACCATAAGTGACCTTTTACCAGACATGACACTGAACTGCATAAGGACCAGTTTGGGTCTTGCCTCTACCTTCACTTGTCTTCCTACAGTTTGATTACTTAAAGGAGTAAGTGTAGGCTACCCAGTCCCTGGGAAACCATGACACCAGTGTGGAGCACCTCATAGTGGCCTGGGAGAGTACCTGTTTGAGCACAGGCGGGGACAGAGCAGTTGAGCATTGCTGCTGGAGGTTGGCAGCCATACCAAAGCAGTTGCTTCACTGTGAAACTAAAACAGCCTTTATTGCAGCCCCACTGTCCTCCATTATTTCATGCTCGGAAGTAAAGAAAGGTTCTTGCATTGCAATAAATCTATTGTGGTGCAGGATGGAAGGGATTTCAGTGGCTACTCACCTGCACAACTGCAGTAATTTGTCTTCAAAATCTTCTGTGCTATTGTATTAAATACTAGTGTACAGGGGAAAGTTGATTTGGGGCAGTGCTGGCACAAAGGGGAGAAATAAGTTTAGTACTGCAGGGAGAGGAAACTGCTATAATGGCCCTGATAGGTTCAGAGTGTATGGATGATATCTAAAATCAGATCCTTGGCTATTAAGCACAAAGATGCTTTACATTAGTAGGTAACATACTGCAATAGTTTTTTCAGCATAAAACTTCTGTCAAGCTTTATGCAAAACAATAACTGGTGGTTATACACTTACCTTGGGATCCCTGGGATCACTTATGAAATGAGCTTTTCACATGTGTGGCAGACAAGATATTAGATTACAGGGTCTACCTTAAACAGACCTAAGTTTTAGAAGGTAGGTGCTCACTGTGTCCAAATCAGGCCTCCTTACAGTGCTCAGAGTGGGATAGCCAAAACCCTAGCTGCTTACAATCAGTGACAAAAAGCACTTGGGGCTTAGTTCTCTCTTCATGTGCTGTTTGTGGCACTCTACTCCCATGTAACTATAATTATCTGCTATGGGAATGACTAAAGCACAAACTTGGAACTGGTTAGCAAAACCTATTTTTGAGTTATCCTTCCTGATGTGAGGCTACAACAGGTTTTTGTGTTGTTTTAATGAAAAACATCTTCTAGCTCACTGTCCTTACCTCACCAACCTGTTTAATTTGAGTGGTACTCATTCTGGGTGCTGAATAAAACCTGGAACAGGAGCACTTGTGTAAATATTTGTGAACAGGCTCTGCAGCTCAGACAGCTCCCATTTTTTTCTTTTTTTGGCTTTTTAGACAATGCCACTTTATTTAGCTCTTCTATGTTCTTTTTGCCCAGATCAGATGGGGCACCCAACTAGGTATCCGCTCAAGCCCCTTTAAAGACAAAATGTATCTTCTGGTGTTTCACTTTTATCTTTCTCTGGGAGGGGTTATCCACGCTTGGAGAGAGAACTTCATTATTACCAGTCCATCGAGAGATGATAATGGATAAACTGTAGTACAGTCTTCTAACCCCCAGAGTTTCCCCCATTTGGAAGTCCAAAAACATCTGATGCTGAAACAGTGTAGAAATATGCATAGAGGGTGCTGCTCTATGAGCCAGGGTGCACAGAAAACCTCAACCTCATGTGAAAAATGCAACTGGTTTGCTTTGTGATCTCTTAAAGACTGGACTTGTTTATATATATAAACATTAGACAAAATGATAATGATTTAAATCTACTTATCACATAAACTTATTTTCTCCAAGCACCTGCTAGGGATGTGCTGCCTTTTCTGCAGTAAATCCAAACTCAGTAGGATATACATAGTCAACCTAATGCTGCCTTTGTGATAAAAGGAGAAAAAGTTTTCTTGTTGCTGTGTAGAAAACACATGATTACATTGACTGTGGACCATGAAATGTTAACTATAATGATGGTTTATTGTAGTTATAATACAGGAATTTGAAGTGCTGTGTAGTACTTCAAATCTAGGACCAGTTTTGCTGTGCTACTAGAGTGTGTTTAAATTTTCATGCCCACATTGCCCATCAGCTGTAGTCACTTTTGGCACAACAATTAAAAGAAGATAGGATAGAATTCCTCTTCTTATATAGCGTGAGGGCAATTTGGAATTCCAAAATGGTAACTTTGTGGGGTTTTTCAAATCTCCATCAGGGACTGTGAAGTTTTTTTTAAACCTGTTGGGGGATTCATACAATAGCTCAGAATCTGAGCTCAAGTATATCACTTTCAAGTTGAGTAAAATAAATGGCATAATTGAGCTGGGAATTTGGCTCAAAATGCCAAACTTGCATAACAGAGCAAGTAACAGTTTGCGTATGAATGAGGAATTCAGCAAGTTGAATATGTCTGGAAAGCGAGCATCAGAAATGACTAGCTTGGGTTGGATAGCCAGCCTTTTCTACAAAGCTATCTCTGTATCCACAGTAAAGCTCCAAAACACTGGGCTACCAACAGCATAAGATGCAATATTCAGAGCCTTACCACAGGGTGTTTTTAATAAAGACCTAACCTTTACAGCCATCAAAAAGGAGAAGCTTGAAGCTAGGCCAGTTCTACCTCAAGAAGTACATCTGGGCAGTGGGTCCTGCTACTGGATTGTTAATGTCAATATGGATCTGTAAGGATCCCTACAGGCAGTGCTGGCATGAGCCAAATGCCTCAACCCAAGTCCTTCTCTATATATTGGTCCCATCCTGTCTTTATGATGTTATTTTCCCTACCATGCTTCTTGTGTCTGTTTCCTGTGATACCACCTTGTATTCCCCTAGCCTCTGCAAATCTTTTTTCCTTTCACTCAGACACCCCTCTTCTGTTTTTGCTGCATTACTTTTTTCTGAAAAAAATTTGGGCTACATGGACAGATCAAGGTGTCACAGAGGAAACTCCAGAGCTCTTGACATAACAAGCAATAGCAACACATACTTCCTGAGCTTATGGAATTTACATACAAGTCCTGATATACCTAAGAAAACATTGCAGGAAACATTAAGCTCTGTGGATCTCAGGTAGCAATCCTTCACCTTCTATTTGGCATCTAATTTCCAATGTAGGGCCAAGAGGCAAATTGGAGTTGTTGTTGATCCCTACACATTTAATGAGCCACATTCTTCTCAATAAACATGACCACCAATTGGGTTGTTCTAGGGGAGTGTCTATTGCTCCTGCTTTTCAAAGTTTGAGGTGGGTCATGTGGCTAATAACCTCTTTCACTTGTAGAAACCACTCACAATGCTGATTGGCTCCTTGGTGAGAAAAGATGCTCCCATTGGATGGCAGCAGCTGTCGGCCATACTTTTGGCCTTCTCAGAAGAGTATTAATACTAGGTGTTCTGAAACAAGCTCTTATATCTGTGTGCAATAGAGCTTTCCTTTCAATGGTGGATGTGTAAACTGTATTTCAGGTTTAAGTTTCTGTCAGCAGTTTACACCTACACCTTGCAGGAAATGGAATCTCAGGTGCGCCAAAACTTCCATTCTGACTGTGAGGCTGCTGTGAATCGCATGGTCAATATGGAACTGTATGCTAGCTATGTCTACTTGTCTATGGTGAGTAATTTTGTCTAAAAACCATATAAAAAGTTGGATCAAATTGTCCTATAATCTTGTAGTTGTGACTTATTCAGAAAGCTTGTTTCCTGATGAACTAATGGCTTGAAATGAGGGTATGTGTCTCACAATTTGTTTGCTCAAAGTTAGTGGCAATTTGCATGTCAAGGCTCTTAATTCCTGACTGCCTAGGCAGCAAAACATATCAAGGTATCCTATCACAAGTAACTTTTCACTTTCATGAAGGTTAGAACTACAATTGTCCCTTATCTGGCATTCTTAATAGCTATTTCTTTTCCCTCTCTGTTACTGGCTAACTCTCAAATTCTGAAACCAATTGTCTAGAAACCTTCTGTGAAAGCAGAAAAATGACTGAGGAACATGAGGGGAAAAGGGTAACTCTATGGGGTCTGTAAACCACTCTAACAAGCTCTTCAAGTCAGTTGAACTTCTTGCAGAATCTTTCATAGAGCAGAGTGCTATATCAAACTATTATGTACAGGTGTTAAACACCTGTTTTATGCAGCATAGATGTTGAAATTCAATGCCTGGCCTCCTTCCTATAGCCTGTAGGAACTGGAGGATTAACTGAGATGACAGGCTGACTTAAAATCCTGTAACTACATCTCTGAGGTGGAGGGTGGCAAGAAGGCAATTCATACAAGGGTGCTCCCCTATACCTCCTTGTTGCTAATTGAGATGATGCCAAGAAAATAGCTTCTGCATTACTTTCTTCCTAGTCCTACTACTTTGACCGAGATGATGTGGCCCTCAGACACGTGGCCAAGTTCCTGAAGGAGCAATCCCATGAGGAGAGGGAGCATGCAGAGAAGTTCCTGACCTACCAGAACAAGCGAGGGGGACGAGTTCTCTTGCACGATATCAAGGTGAAAAAAACATTTCAGTGGATACCCAGCGAAGCAGCTGACTGCAATAAACTTTAGAGCAGACAACTATTCTGTATGTTACTAGTGGCAAATGGGTTTGTAGTCTTAACTTGCTATCTTACTAGACTGCTAATCCTTTTTTGGTACAACAATTTCTCTTTAAAACATCTCCATGGAGTTGTATTCTAAGCTATCTTGAGACTCTAATCTCTTGAAGTAGAAGGCTGTCATATTGCCTTCGTAGCAAGTCTCCAGAGGTAGGGAATGTTGGGGAGGTGGCAGATCAGGAGACAGCAGCACTTGCAGAACATGTTCCAGCAGGCTTAATTGACCTTAAATTTGGCTTATGTTCCCTATCATGACCAGTAAAGCCATGGAAGAGCTAATTGAATTAAAAAGCTTGAGTTTCTTCTGGAGAAGTTCAGTGCCTTGTATTTAAAAAAAAAAAAAAAAAAAAAGAGCCTGAGAGGTGGGATGTCCCATTTTTCTTCTATGGTTGGTTGCCTTAACAGAAACCTGAGCGGGATGCATGGGGGAACAGCCTGGAGGTTCTTCAATGTGCCCTGCAGCTGGAAAAGACTGTGAACCAGGCCCTGCTGGATTTGCATAAACTGGCTACTGAGAAGAATGACCCCCATGTGAGTACTGGGTTAATCTTGGATTATAAGGCCATGGGTGCTGGCTCTTATTTGTGCAGTGGGTCCCTGCTCTCTGGTTAATATCACTAGCTGTTGCCACAGTAGAAATAAAGCACTAAGAAATAGAAGTGCTGGATTAGAGGAGATGATTCTGAGCTGCTGACTCTTCTCTCTGGAGAAGATAAAGCTTTGCCTGGATATTTGGAAGGGAAAGGCTTGTGCCATAGTCAGTGACTTCAGTCCCATTCCTGACTTGCTGTACTGACAGGGAATTCCTGTGTTGATGGTAGCATCTGGCCTGTTAAAACTCAGGTTAGTACCTCACTTTTTGGTGCTTTCCCACTGAGGCATAGGTGCTTGCTAAGTGAGCAATGGAGTTCTGTTCTGTCTGAAACATGGTGAGATGACTGATTTCTCTTGTTCCTGCTTTGGTGACATGATTCATAGCCTCAGTTGATGATATGGATCCCATGCTATCTTATCAGGCACCCAGTGGAGCACTGAGTCTTGGAATATTGTTGGTGAGACAGTGTTAATGGGTTGGAACAACCCACATCCAGCCTACTTCCATCTTCTTTTTCATACTAGCTCTGTGACTTCCTGGAGTCTGACTACCTAGATGAGCAAGTGAAGGCTATTAAGCAACTGGGAGACCACCTCACCAATCTGAAGCGCTTGGGAGTGCCCCAGAATGGCATGGGAGAGTACCTGTTTGACAAGCACACCATGGGGGACTGCAGCTGAATTCAGTATTGGTTCTTGTTTAGAAGAAATGTGTACTGACTGAGCTCAAAATAGAGGAATAAAAGCTGTTTTGGCTGTAATTTGGTATTTGTGTCATCTATAGGATGCTCTGAATTGTGTTGGTACAATGCAGGGTGGGGCAGCATAACTGACATGAGGATAACAAGGGATAGTGAATTTCAAGCATATAATGCAACAGATGTGGCCCTATGAATTGTTCTTGTATAGAGGAAAACTAGTGATTAATATGGCTAAAATCTAACTCTAATCTCTTTAGATCGTCCTCTACGTAGTTCAGGAGGAATCAATGCAAATGTAGTGGTATTAGATCAACCAGCAACTCTAATGGAACTCCAAAGAGTAGAAAACTAGCATTAAGCAAGCCATTTTAACATGGATATCTGTTTTGATCTCTGAAAAGGAGTCAAGGAAAAAAATGAGTCCAACTCCAGGGGGTGAGGGAAGACACAAGATTCTTTGGCAGGACTTGCTTTAGCTAGTGTCTACAATATAACATCACAGAATGGTTTGGCAGATGCGCTGTATCGGCTGAATTGGGATAGCACAGTTGATCATATGCCATGAAGTGACTGAACTTCCCCCCCCATTTCCAGTTTTAAATAGAGCACACCCTCAGCCTATGGTTTCTGACCAGGACAAGCAGGTAGATATTGTAGCCAATTTCCATCATTCTTTAGGAATCTGGGATAGCCAATTTGCAAGGCAAGTGTTCTTAGTCCTGATTGACTACATGTATATTAATTAGATAGGACTTCCACCCCAAAACAAGCGGTCAAGGATTACTCAGATCAAGATTTTGTGATAGATTTTTTTTTTTTTTTAAATTACTAGCTGCATACAGCAAGTGATGGGAATGAATAAATGGTAAAGATGCATCAATACATGTTTGTTTTTAACTATAAACAGTGGTGCTGCTAAGCTCTCCTTTTAAGATACCATTTCAAAAGTCATAATCAAACCTGAAGTGAAGATTACTCAAAGTACTGAGCTAACAATTTTAAACTAATTAGCTAAAAGAAATCTAGCTAAAGTCAAAGCATTGCTAAAGGCCTGTGCAGTTTCCTCTTGCATTATTCAAGTTCATCAGCCAGAACATGGAAGCTTCAACCCCTCTACAAATTTGAGGGCTTTAAATACCCATTCAATAATTCACATTCTCATTCTGCCTGACCCAAATATGGGTACTTTCAAGAAATAGCTCCTTAACTATAAAAAGTGAAATACTATGAAACCATAGTTTCTGAAACTTGTATCAAGAAAGATATATTTCTATAAAACAGAATAGTATATGCATACAAGCTCAATACAGGGTATAGAGAACATGATGATGTAGCCTTTGGCTATCTATGTATGAAGTGTGTCCTAGTATAGGACCCTTAGCACTCAAGGTCCATGTGAAGTGAAGCAGCTTTTAGCTGTAACTTTAACACAGGGCAACTCCTACCCAGAAGACAAATGAAGGAAAGGAAGAGAACTGTAACAATACCTCTAGAAAACACAGCACTAGCTGGAAGTTGGAGTGAGACAAAATCAAATAGGAAATGAGATGTAAACTTTTAATGGTGAGTGACTAATCCTTGACTGACTTGACAAGGACTGTAGTGGATTCTCAATCACTGACCACTTTTAAATCACAATTTTCTCCTTTAGAAAAGAGATGTGCTAGGTACTATTTTGCACATGTTCTCAGGCCCTTCTTCTACAGAAGGTCAAGGGAGGTGTTAATGAGGGTCTCTGTGGCCTTAAAATATGATTCAAGTTGAGCAGACACTACCTAGAAGAACTATGCTAGGCACACCTGCAAAGGGAGATGCTGAGCTTCAGCATCAGGGGATTGTTTGAGAAGCCCGCAGCAGGATGGGGCGCTACCCTGTTTAAAATTTAGCTCATCCTTGCTCATGAGGCACAAGTACCCCACCTCAGACAGGAGGGGGAGTCTTGTATAACTCCAGCACAGAACTTTGGTTGTAGGAAATGACAAGTCTTGCACTGGAGTAGCTTTTTTTCTCTTCCTTCAGGATCCCAGAGTTTTGTTTTCTTTCTATAGTAATCCTTTATTTTTCACTCTCCTTGCTGGGTAGGGTGAGCAATATTTCTACCCATATCTAAATGAGCACACACATGCTGCCCCTTTGGAACAAAAGCTTGCTAATTAACAATGCCCACATACAAGCTCTGCCTTCTGCTGCAGGCCTGGGGTGATAGCAGGAGTCATTCTGAAGGAAGAACTCTTGGTTAGGTGGCTGGCTCACTGGCTTTCACAAAATAAAATGAGCATCCTCCCCCTTACTGAGAACACACTAAGGGGGTGGTGTGGGTTTTTTTTTATTTTTTATTTGGGCTTAGTACAGCCCTGGGGAAGCTAGTAGCTGCAGTAACTGGTCTTGGAGCCATACATCTGATAGGCATGTTGTATTCAGGTGGTGGTTCCCTTCCCTCGCTGCTACTTCCTTGTTGCCATATGCTATAGTGCAATTACTCCAGGTCCTGGAAGCAGACCTTTTTCCCACTGGGAGAAGTGAATCCATGTTTTGCAGGCCCATCTACTAGCAGTTTGGGGTGGTGTGAAGAAGGGAGAGGGACTAGGGAAGCTGGCAAAACCATAAATCCCCTTTCTACCTAAAATTACTATTGGGCTAATTTAAGAAATTTACCAGTTGGCTGTAAAATGTTTACTGACTCATGCTAGTTTTTCATAATGTACCTTAATACTGAATTATTTCTGTCCTCTTCCTAGCTTTTTCATAGAATACTTTCTTCTACAATTTGGGGTTTGATCTGGTAATACATGATTTATTGCCATTAACCTTTAGAGCTCACGCTCTGTGGCTGGTCTGATTTCATTTACTTTGTTCAGTTAATATTCTCTATCTTCAAAAGAAATCTTCAAAGTAGAACTTCAATCAGATCAGTTGTGTGTATTATCTTCCTCTGATAAATGTATACCCAGATCCAATACATTGCTGGCAAAAATGGTTTCAGAGGCTGTATATACATAAAACAATTCCTTCAACAAACACAGAATGAGTAACTCCCCTTTCCAGACCTCTTGATAGACAGACCAGTATTAATAGCATGAGAGTGATTTCCTTGTCTCATTGATCACTGGGAGGACCAGAGCTGACACCAGAGAAGTAGATGCTCAGGGTCTGCTAGTATAAACTGAAGGGAGATCTGGTTAGTGATCATACAACCTCAAAACATGTAAGATTTCCAGGAAGATACAATTCCGATAAGGAGAAAGCACAGCAAATGTGGAAGGCGCCCCACTGTGGCTTAACAGAGAGCTCTGCACTGAGCTGAAGCATAAAA